>ONZH01015544.1:0-22895 GCA_900303285.1 Rhinella marina | reverse complement strand
AGACAGCTCCCTTTGGCAGAGCTTCTGGAGCCTTGACTGCTTGAAATGGGATGCGTGCCACTGGGTGATGCTGCTGTTGCTGCTGCCGACTGGGCCGCCATATCTGAGCCACGGTTTTCCCAGGCCACTTTGTGGTGGCGCTGCATATGTTGGCGCAGGGCCGTGGTGCCAACATTAGCACCCTGGACACGCTTCACTTTCTGACCACAGATTGTACATATAGCCATATTCACCTCCTCAGGCGTCTTAACAAAAAAATTCCACACCGCCGAGTAGGCTATTTTACCACCAACACACCGCACTGACTGAGTGGTACCTCCGCTGCTTGGCTGAGCCCCTGCACCGCTCTTTTCAAGGCCAGAAAGTACCTGAGAAGAGTGCGGTCTACCCCGTGCCTATTTGGCTCCCGACCTCGCACTGCTGCCACTCCGCTGACTAACGGCCACACTACCGACTTGCTGCCTGCACCGCTGCCTGACGCGCAAGCTGTCAGTCTCGTCTGCAGATGATGATAATGATGATGAAGCCCTTGCTTCACCTGGCTCCCAAGTGCAATCGGCTACATCATCATCAACTACAGTTTGTACATCGCTAATGTCCTCCTCAACTGTCTCGGTGTACAAAGCCTGACCGCTCTCAACATCACTTCCCACTACACTCTCCTCATCAGTACTTGACCGCCTACTGGAAGGAGCGGATTTCTGCCCCACCTCTTGGCTTCTAAGTAGCTGCTGACTCTCCTCAAGTAGTTCGTCCTCACTGTATAGTGGCACAGAGCCCATAGCATATAGTACTTCTCTGGCTGAGGGAACCGAAAAGGACAGAGGCAGGTTGAGGACAGGTGAGGGCACTAGAGCTGCTCCGGGCCCATGCCAACTAAGGGTTGTGTCTGACGAACCCACCGACTCTTGGCTGGGGGTTTCAGATGTCATCTGGGAGGAAGTGGATGACCGAGTCAACCATTCAAGAACATGTGGGTTGGTGGTCAACACACGACCACTAGATGACACCAGTAGCTGCGTCCTCGCTGACTGACCCCTAATGCCACGTCCCCTTCCGCACGAGACCTGTGCCGATTCCAGAAATATTTGTGCCACTGCCCTTCCCCTGTGAAGGGCCTGTCACCCCTACGTCTGACATACTGTTTGATAAAAAGATTTAAAATAAAAGGAAATTAAGAATACCCCCAAAAAATATACTTTGCTCACAGCCTTGCACAACTGCTTAACTATTTCTTTAAGAAATACCGTCACCCACAGAGTGGGTTAACAATGGGTTGCTGAACTACAGTACAATGGGTTACTACACAGCACTAGACACTATATGACGATTTTCTTTTTCTATGGCAACTGATGCTGAAAATAGTTATTTAAAATGAACAACCCCACAAACACGGATTCACAGTTTTTTGGCAATTGAACTTCACTGACTACATTAGCACAATATCACGCTTTTCTGTTTGAATGGCGAATAACGCCGCAATTAGTTATTTAAAACTAACAACCCCACAAACACGGATTCACTGTTTTTTTGGCAATTCAACTTCACTGACTACGTTAGCACAATATCACGCTTTTCTGTTTGGATAGCGAATAACGCCGCAAATAGTTATTTAAAATGAACAAAGCCACAAACACGGATTCACTGTTTTTTTGGCAAGTCAACTTCACTGACTACGTTAGCACAATATCACGCTTTTCTGTTTGGATGGCGAATAACGCAGCAAATAATTATTTAAAATGAACAAACCCACAAACACGGATTCACTGTTGTTTTGGCAAGGTAACTTCACTGACTACGTTAGCACAATATCACGCTTTTCTGTTTGGATGGCGAATAACGCCGCAAATAGTTATTTAAAACTAACAACCCCACAAACACGGATTCACAGTTTTTTTGGCAAGTCAACTTCACTGACTACGTTAGCACTATATCTCGCTTTTCTGTTTGGATGGCAAATAACGCCACAAATACTTGTTTAAAACTAACAACCCCACAAACACAGATTCACTGTTTTTTTGGCAAGTCAACTTCACTGACTACGTTAGCACAATATCACACTTTTCTGTTTGGATGGCGAATAACACCGCAAATAGTTATTTAAAACGAACAACCCCACAAACACGGATTCACAGTTTTTTTGGCAATTCAACTTCACTGACTACATTAGCATTATATCACACATTTCTGTTTGGATGGCGAATAAAGCCACAAATAGTTATTTAAAATGAACAAACCCACAAACATGGATTCACTGTTTTTTTGGCAAGTCAACTTCACTGACTACGTTAGCACAATATCATGCTTTTCTGTTTGGGTTGCGTATAACGCCGCAAATAGTTATTTAAAATGAACAAACCCACAAACACGGATTCACTGTTTTTTTGGCAAGTCAACTTCACTGACTACGTTAGCACAATATCACGCTTTTCTGTTTGGATGGCGAATAAAGCTGCAAATAGTTATTTAAAATGAAAAAACCCACAAACACGGATTCAATGTGTTTTTCGCAAGTCAACTTCACTGACTATGTTAGCACAATTTAACGCTTTTCTGTTTGGATGGCGAATAAAGCTGCAAATAGTTATTTAAAATGAAAAAACCCACAAACACGGATTCAATGTGTTTTTCGCAATTCAACTTCACTGACTACGTTAGCACAATATCACACATTTCTATTTGGATGGCGAATAAAGCCACAAATAGTTATTTAAAATGAACAAACCCACAAACACGGATTCACTGTTTTTTTTGTCAAGTCAACTTCACTGACTACGTTAGCACAATATCAGGCTTTTCTGTTTTGATGGCGAATGACACCACAAATAGTTATTTAAAATGAACAAATCCACAAACACAGATTCACTGTTTTTTTGGCAAGTCAACTTCACTGACTACGTTAGCACAATATCACGCTTTTCTGTTTGGATGGCGAATAATGCCGGAAATAGTTATTTAAAACTAACAACCCCACAAACACGGATTCACAGTTTTTTTGGCAAGTCAACTTCATTGACTACGTTAGCACAATATCACTCTTTTCTGTTTGGATGGTGAATAACGCCGCAAATAGTTATTTAAATGAGCAACCCCACAAACACGGATTCACAGTTTTTTTGGCAATTCAATTACACTGAAGAATTTAGCACTATATGGCGCTTGTCTATATGTATGGCGAACAACGCCGCAACTATTTCTTTCACATTTACAAGCTGCCAATCACGGATTATATATGTTTTTCCCCAAACACAACCCAAAAGTTATATATTTTTTTTTAATGTTTTTTTATTATTTTTTATTTTTATTTTATTTTTATTTTTTTATTTTTTTTAATGTACCCCAAACAAGGCTCTGACCCTCTTACTGCACTGCAAAAAGCGACACTAGTGGTGCTTCTTTGAATAAAGCACCCCAAAACAACCTTCAGAACAGAGTGCAGTGCTACATAACAGGCTAACCCCTATGCCCACTCACTGCTGCTCAGTACCAGAATAGCGATTTCACTGCCTGATAATCCCTTATGGATTCTGTCTAGAAATCATCTGTCTCCTATCCCTGCAATTCAGATTATCTATCCCTGATCTCCTCATTTCTTTTCTTTAGTTTTTATTTCACTTTTATAGCAACTGGTGGATTCCAGCGCTGCAGAGCTATTTATAGGGCTGTGACATCACAGGACCTGGCTGGCTGCTAATTGGCTACATGTCTGCATGTGATCGCATTATGGGTGTTTACTTTTTTGTCCCAGAAATCCTTTCCCCATGTCATGCCATGTGCTTGCGGCCATTTTAGGAAATTCGCCATGAAATTCGCTTTCGTTGCGAATCGAATTTTCCATGAAATTCGTAACAAATTCCACTTCGTCAGCTTCGATTAGCTCATCTCTAATTATTACCCAAGTAAATTGTCAATACCAGCGTGCAGTGCAGTACAGTTTCTAGAATGGCAGGGGCATTTATTTGTGCCCCTGTCTTTAAATTACAGAAGAAAAACTTGCAATTTTGAGTACTATTTAATATTCTTTGTACTACATTTGTGACTTTTAATATATAGGCCTTATAATAAAATGTCTGAAAAACAAAAGATGCAAAATGAAAGACCCAGGCCTTGTCATCCAAGAATCTTAATGTAGGTAGTAGCAGCACAATTCATCTGGATAGTAGTAGTATCAGTGTCACTTGTAGCTATGGTGGTAATAGTAGGGACAGTGGTACCAACAGTAGCACTCAGGGCAAATGATTTGAAAATTTTATTTTAAAATTCTAAACCTTCTAAAGTAAACCATATTATTTACGGTATCAACATCTGTCTTAAAAGTAGAGAAATTTAAATGAAAAAAAAATTTAAATAAAAAAATTGCTAATTGTTCTAAAATTTCTGGAAAGTTTGAATTTTTTCTATAAATAAAGGTATAACATATTTACCCAAGTTTACTGTTATCATAGAGTACATTGTATCATGAAAATATAATCTCAGAATGGATAAGTAAAAGCATTACAAAGTTATTATCACATAAAGTGACATTTCAGATTTGCAAAATTTGGCTTGGTCAAGAAGGTGAAAACTGGCTGTTGAAAGGGCCCTAACTGTCAGTGAGCATTTCACGAGAGAAAGATAATGACAGGCACTCGAGAAAACACACCTGCAAAGTGCTTGGCACAAATGTCATGGACAGGACAGAGGTCACTGGGTATAGATAGTAAAACCTGGCTACCTGGCTCCATAATGGCGGAAGGGCATTTTTTAAATCTTTGCTTTAGGACCCCTTTTCTACTTTATATGCCACTATCATATTTCATATTGCATTTCTTAGGTATGCATATAAAAATGATTTTTTGGTATATACTGTATAAACCTACTGTAACTTCTTCATGTTATGAAGGAGCTAAAAAAAATATTAGGGCAGCAGAATTCAGTACATAGAGTGACATTATTTCTAGCAATGATCATTATGCATAAATGTAGCTGATGTTTATGGTTTTATGGACAAGTATTAGTATTATAGTATTTCAAGTCAATTTTATTTTCTTTGGTCTCTGAATTAATAAAGATATATTGAACATGTTGCATAAAGGTGTGCTATGTGCTGATTAGAGATGAGCGAATCATCCAAAATTCGCTTTGCCGAATATTCGTCGAACTTTTCAAAAGATTTGTACCTCATACGAATCTATTCGGTGAAGCTGCGTACAAATCATACGTTATTATGTGGTGTTTTCGAACATTCACACACTAATAATGAACGTACACTTGTTAAAGGTACGCAACTTATGTGAACACATACGCATGAGCGTACAAATTGCGTACGAAAGTGACTGGCTTTGCGGGAGCAGAATGGTGGAGCAGGAGGAACGCTCTGAGTCTGACCCCTAGCTACATGATACTGTATCAGCAGATGACAGCAAATCATCTGACTGTGATTGAGATGAGTGTGCCATCCACTCCTCTACCTCATCCACTTTCTCCTCCACTACAATTTTGCGCCTTGGTGGGTTAGCCTGTTGGAACAATGGAAAAATATTGCGAATTCTACAAGTAGAAGCTCCGGCTACAGGTCCTTTGGCACTGCTGCCTGTGCTACCTTCTTTTTTTTGGAGCTCGTGGTCTGGCTGGAACCTTTTTGCTTTTCCATGCCAGACATTTTTCACTTGACTGTGGCCCTTCAGCTGGCCTTTGTCTCTCTCTTTGTCTCTCTCCCTATTTCTCTCCCTGTCTCTCTCCCTGCCTGATTAATTACTAGCCCTGCACTGGCCCTGCACTTGCCCTGCACTGGCCCTGCAGTATCCCTGATATGTGCAATATGGATTCCCAGAACAATTACAACCCAATTTTAACAAAACAGTTCTGTCTCTCAGAATTTCACAGACAGTGCTTCTGCTCGTCTCAGCAGTCTCAGCACAACTGATGCATCACTGGCTTACCAAGCCTGAGCCAATTAGAGAAAGCCCTTCCCACTAGGTCAGGTGACCGCTTTCTTCCCGGGCTTTATACCGCACGAATAACGAACAGTAAAAGTTCATTAATTAACTGAATTTGTACACATCAGTGTATATAGTAACTTATACGAAATATTAGCGTACAATTTATCGGACAAGCACGTAGCGAATGTGTAGAAAGCTTTAAGAACATTTTCGAATCTAACGAAGCAAATCTCAAAAAATCCGGATTCGCTTTGCAGCAGAAAATTTCCAAGATTCATATGGAATCTACAAAGCGGCGAATAGATTCGCTTATCTCTAGTGCTGATGAGGTATGGCTAGATAGTGAAGGTAATAAAACTGAATACTTGTCCAGAGGTTTGGAATGCAAAACTAAGATTTGTGGTATATTCTGAAGCAGCAAGTAATGTTTCAGCTTCTGATCTACAGTAATATGATCTACATGGATATAATTTATAACAATACCTAGCAAGCTACTGATCCCAAAGAATAATTTAATACAGAGATTATATTACAATTCAGTTTATGCATCATGATGTGATTACTGTCGACATCCAGTAAGAAAACACTTCTGAAGCAATAACAAAAAAAAAAAAAAGATGTTTCTCCACTTGTGTTGAAAACTCAGGAATTAGGACCTAATGATCACATGTAGAGATGAGCGAATTTTTCAAAAATTCTATTTGGCTGGTTCGCTGAATTTTCCTGAAAGATTTGTTTAGATCCGAATAAATTTGTGGCGAATCTCATTAAAAAACGGCTACTTCCGGGCTGCAGAGAGCCTGTATAGTGGTGTAGTACACTGTGCCTTGCAGTTAAGCGCATTGGGAGTCTGCTGTGGTAGTGAAATAATACTGTGAGACAGTATGACACGCAGATAACAGGCGTCGCTCTTAGAATCGCTGCACACTTTACATATTTGGGCAGTTATGGGGCCAAAACTCACCAAATAACTCAAGTATGAACTCAGCCTTACAGGTCAATGTTAGCGCCAGCTATAAAGAACCGTGCAGAGGCCCAAGATCCTACTATAGAGAGAAAGAGCGCACTCTTTTTACACCAAATCACTGATTCCACATAGATTTCTTACAGAACATGTTCTATTACACGCCTAAACTACCAGGGCCCAACCCCCAGACAGTGTGAAGATGGCAGTGAAAGCAGCATCAGGAGACCACAGAATGGCACGACGACAGTGTATAGGAGGCAGTGGCAGCAGCTGTAGCATCAAGAGACCACAGAGTGGTACGACGACAGTGTATAGGAGGCAGTGGCAGCAGCTGTAGCATCAAGAGTCCACAGAGCGGAACGACGACAGTATATAGGAGGCAGTGGCAGTAGCTGTAGCATTATGAGGCCACACAGTGGCACAATGACAGGGTGGGCAAGTGGCAACAACCGTAGTAGCAGAATTATGAGGTCAGGCCAGAGTGGCACGATGAGGTTATGAGGCCGACAGGACGGAGTGGCACGACAACAGAGATGGAAAGGGAAAATTTCTCATGACCACTAATGTCTGTGCCCGAGGAATTGATGTAGACCAAGTGTCAACCGTTGTCAAGTTTGACCTGCACAGTGTGCAAGTGGCAGCAGTACTGTTAGAATTTTGAGGCCAAAGAGTGGCACAATGACAGACTGTGGGAGTGGCGGCAGCAGCAGTAGAATTTTGAGGCCACAGAGTGGCACAATGACAGAGTGTGGAAGTGGCAGCAGCAGTCATAAAATTTGGAGGCCACAGAGTGGCACAATGACAGACTGTGGAAGTTGCAGCAGGAGTCGAATTTAGAGGCCAGGGTGGTACGAAGACAGAGATAGGAAGGTAAAAGTTCTCATAACCACTAATGTCTGTGCCAGAAAAATTGACGTAGAACAAGTGTCAACCGTTGTCAATTTGACCTGCCTGAGAAAGTAGAAGGTCTGACAGAGTGGCATGACAACAGTGTAGAGGAGGCAGTGGCAGTAGCTGTAGCATTATGAGGCCACAGAGTGGCACAATTACAGAGTGTGGAAGTGGCAGCAGCAGTCGTAAAATTTGGAGGCCACAGAGTGGCACAATGACAGAGTGTGGAAGTGGCAGCAGCAGTCGTAAAATTTGGAGGCGACAGGGTGGCACAATGACAGAGTGTGGAAGTTGCAGCAGCAGTTGTAAAATTCGGAGGCCACAGAGTGGCACAATGACAGAGTGTGGAAGTGGCAGCAGGAGTAGAATTTAGAGGCCAGAGTGGTACAAAGACAGAGATAGGAAGGTAAAAGTTCTCATAACCACTAATGTCTGTGCCAGAGGAATTGATGTAGAACAAGTGTCAACCTTTGTCAATTTTAATTTCCAAGAGGCTCACCGAGAAATTATCACATGTCTGTAAGTTTAATTTCCAAGTCCCAGTTCCAGTGAGCAAATATCACATGTCTGTAAGTTTAATTTCCGAGTCAGAGGCCCACCAAGCAAATGTCACATGTCTGTAAGTTTAATTTCCGAGTCACAGTCCCAGTGAGCAAATATCACATGTCTGTAAGTTTAATTTCCGAGTCAGAGGCCCACCGAGCAAATATCACATGTCTGTAAGTTTAATTTCCGAGTCAGAGGCCCACCGAGCAAATATCACATGTCAGTAATTAAAATTTCCATGTCCCCAAAATCACAAATGTCTGTAAGTTTCATTTCTGACTCAGAGGCCCACTGAGCAAATATCAAATGTCTGTAAGTTTAATTTCGAGGCAACAGATTAGTCCAACGACATTATGGAGCCAGTAATAGTAGTAGCAGCAACAGTAGCATGGGCAGACTACAGAATGGTATGATGACATTATGTAGGCAGTAGCAGCATCAGCAGACTATAGAGTAGCACGACGACAATAGTCGTTACACCCGCTGATGATAGTGGGTGTAAGAAGGAGCATCAGATGTGTGGCATCAGGCGGGAGGCAGCATCAGAGTGTTTGGTGAGGCAGGTAGCCAGCCAGAAGAAACAGTAAAAAAACAGCATGAATGATCTAATGTGACGCATCAGATGTTGGTGGTTGGAAATCCTGGCTGATCCACACCTGGTTCATCTTGACAAAGGTCAGTCTCTCCACATTTTGGGAGGACAGGCGAGTTCTCCTTGGGGTAACTATGGCCCCCGCTGCACTAAACACCCGCTCTGATGCCACACTACTGGCCGGGCAGAACAGTTTTTCCAGAGAAAACTCGGCCAGTTGCGGCCACAAATCTAGTTTGGCTGCCCAGTAGTCCAGCGGATCTTCAATGATGGGTGGCAGGGTGCTGATGTCATGCTGCTACTGCTTTCACCATGCTGATGTGGCTGGGGGTGTCTAAGGTCATTTACGACAAAGTCGAAGACCAAGTCAACCATCCAAGAACCGCTGGGTTTCTGTTCAAAACACAACCTCTAGATAACACCGGGAACTCAGGCATCTCAAAGTGACCCCTGCTGCCACGCCCCCTTACTCAGCTGTGACCTGTGCCTGTTCCAGAAACATTTGTGCCACTGCCCCTCCCCTGTGAAGGGCCTGTCAGCTCTCTGTCTGACATACTATTTGATAAAAAAAATTTAAATAAAAGGAATTTAAGAAACACCCTAAAAAATATACTTTGCTCACTGCCTTGCACAACGGCTTAACTTTTTCTTTTAGAAATAACGTCACCCACAGAGTGGGTTAACAATTGGTTGCTACAGCAAGCACCACAGAACGGCTTAAGTATTTCTTTTAAAAATAACGACACCCACACAGTGGGGTAACACTGGGTTACTGCACTGCACTACACACTATATGGCATAACAATGGGTTACTGCACCGCACCACTCACTATATGCCGTTTTTCTGTTTGTTTGGCGACTGACGCTGCGACTATTTCTTTAAAATGAACAAGCCGACAAACACGGCTTAACAATTTTTTTTGGCAATTCAACTTCACCGAGGAAGTTAGTTAACAAAGCAGCAATACACACTATATGCCGCTTTTCTGTTTGTTTGGCGATTGACACTGCGACTATTTCTTTAAGATGAACAAGCCGACAAACACGGCTTAACTATTTTTTTGGCTAATCAACTTCACTGAGGAAGTTAGTTAACAAAGCAACAATACACACTATATGCCGCTTTTCTGTTTGTTTGGCGACTGACACTGCGACTATTTTTTAAAAACGTACAAGCTGCCAATCACGGATTAAATTTTTTTTTCCCAAACACAACCCAAAAGATATATATACTGTATATATTTTTTTTTTATATGTACCCCAAACAAGGCTTTGACCCTGTTACTGCACTGCAACAAGGAACACAAGTGGTGCTTCTTTGAATAAAGTACCCCAAAACAGCCTTTAAAACTGAGTGCAGTATGTAACAGGCTAACACCAAGGCCCAGTCACTGCTGCTCAGTGTAACAGAATCGCAATTTCCCTGCCTGATATTCCACTATTGATTTTGTGTAAAAATCCTCCCTATTATTTCCCTGCAGTTCTGATTATCTATCCCTGAACTCCTCAAACTTCTTTCTTTTCTTTAAGAAGGTTTTGCTATCACTTTCCCTAGCGCTCCTCACGTCTGTCCCTGCACTAAGTCCAATGGCAAATGGCTGAATCGAGGAGTGCAGGGATATTTATAGAGCTGTGACATCACAGGACCTGGCTGGCTGCTAATTGGCTACATGTCTGCATGTGATCGCATTGTGGGTGTTTCCCTCTTTCTCCCAGAGTTCTTTGCCCCATGTAATACCATGTGCTTGCAGCCATTTTAGGAAATAAAGATGATTTTGGAATTTGGAAATTAGGAAATTAGAATGATTAGGAAATTGGACTTCGTTACGAATCAAATTTTTCCTGAAATTCGGATTGAATTCTATTTAGGCAGATTCGATTCGCTCATCTCTAATCACATGCATTAACAACTTTTTATTTATGGCCTAAAACCTCTGTCTTCTGATCGAATTAACCTTAGCTTTAACCTTGGATGTTTCATATGTGAATCGTGTTTTTGCAATGACACTTCCTGATCTAGTAGAGCTGCATCCCTTTCATTTTTCATGTTCCTGCCAAATGAAGCATTAGATCTTCATATAGAGAGTCTTGGTGTAGAAAATGAAACATTTGGATTTATGCCTGTTTACAATCATTCAAAAGCACCACTCAGGAAAAAAGGATCTTTGAAAATATATTAGTAAAATGTTTGAATGTAGAAGCATTATATACATTTAACTCAGATTATCCAAATGTAATAGTCCTTAGTCTATAGGGACAATGGAAAATCAATAACCTAAGCATCTTCTCTGCAAAGGTAAAGATGTGGAGACACTCTAAGGTAACAAGTAGAGATTAGCAAATCATTGAAAAAATTATTCGCCGAACTTTTCCTAAAATTCGTGTATTCGAAGAATAGATTCGTTGTATTTGCGTGCAAAATATACGTTATTATGTACTATTGTCTAAGCGATTACATAATACGCAGGCACGTACGAGGAGAGGCCGCGGCATGCACTCCTCAGAGGCAGAGCGATTATTCGAGACACATATATGGTAAATAGTGCAAATACATTATTATTAGTATAATATAAACATTTTAAATATCACCTACCTAGTATGCTCACGGACATGTTTAAGTCTCTTTTCTTCTGACGCTTGTCATAGAACTGGAGCAGAGTCCCAAACTCAGTCGCAATTTGTAATCCACATAGGAAAAATTGTAATCCAAATGGGTAAAAAAAATAGCAGCAAAGGTTCCCTTTAAAAAACCCTCTTTCGAGGGGCTCCCCAAATAACCTGAAAAGGGGGAAAAAAGGGATGAAGCGCACGTATGCGCAACTTGGATAAAAAAACTTTTTTTTTGATGGGGGGAGTCCTAACAATCCATGGCCATCTGGGTGAGGACAAACGCGGGGCAACAAAACTAAAAACAAGGGCCAACTAGTGCCCACCCTTCAGGATAAGTCCATGTTGTGGCTCCCATAAAAACTGCAGGAATTACTTAAAGGCCAGCAGGTCCTCCTCACTGCTGCTGGAGCTAATGGACATGAGAGGGCGCTCCTGCCTCATCATGAAAGCGGCCCTGGCTGCGGCAGCAGACCCCCGCCGACCTCTCAAGGATGGTCTTCTTGGTGACTGGGCTGTCACACTGGCATAAGGCAGTGGTAACTTTGGTCCTGCCCATCACTCTGTAGTGGCCAGATCCTCCTGCCGGCATACCAAGTGACAGAATCTCCGGCTGTAATGGTAACGGTCTTCCACGAGCGGCGGACTGTGTGGCCTGCAACTGCCATGGGCATGGCAGTTGGTAGTGGTACTGTACGACAGTTGGATAGTACATGAAAGTGTTCGTGGTCATCTGTCCCACATGAAGGATCGGTGGCAGCATATCAGGAATCAGGGGTTCCGGCTGATCCTGACCTTGGGATTTCTCTTCAAATCTCAAGGTCTCAAGGTCACAAGCCTCTTCTGCGGCCTGGGCCTCCTCATTCCAGTCTTCCGGGGGTGCTGCAGGAGTAGGTGGTCGCTTTAAGATTTTCACCCCAGTAGCAAAGGGGCCTTGGAGGCTCTTCATGGGGGTATACTCCACGTAATCCCCTGCGTGGATTGTGGCGTACGGGCGGAAGATACAGCCGCTTAACCGAACGGCAGTTAACATATAATTCCTCCGCCGTCTCCTCATCGCCGATGAAACCGACTCCCCGCTCCACGTTGAACCAAATAACGGTTCCCCTTCGGCGCTCCAGCTTAGGGTCACCGGACCGTTGGTGCTCCAAAACTTGCACCACCCACTCCTCCACCAGCTTTTTATATTCCCAGAGGGTCTGGGCGTTCCGGATGACAGCCTCAGGGACCATCAAATTCTGGAGTAAGGAGTAGTCCTTGCGCGGCGGAGCCGGTACTGCTGCCGCCTCCGCCTTGTCAGCCAGTGGAGTCACCACCTCAGCAGGCACCTCATCCGACTTCCTGTTGAGTTGTGAGAGATAGATCTCCGGTTCCTTCTCCTCATAGGGGTCGTCTGCCCACAACATGCTTCCCCAGTCAGGACCTCGCTGTCTCGCTGCCATCTTACTCTGCTGACTTGCCACGTCTTCCTCGCACACAGGAGAAGTGGGCAGAACTACCAGGGAGGAGGCTGCATTGCTGAATAGAATTCGTACGCAACAGCGTGTAGAGTAAGTACCAGGGAGGAGTCTACGCATTAGCATATAAAGTAACTAAATTATACGTAGAATAGCATATAATTTAGCGGACAAACTACGTAGCGATGCGTACAAAAGCGAAGCGAATCACCTAATATTCGGATTAGCTTCGCAGCTGAAAAATCCCAAGATTCGATACGAATCAACGAATCGCTTCGCTCATCTCCAGTAACAAGCATTTTATTTTTACCATACTACCATGGAATTATCATTCTAGTAACCTTGATTGGAAATGAAAAAAACATGTCAAATGAGAAGTGACATCATGGAGTGAAGCTCCATAAGATACTTCATGTGTTATAAATCTTTGGTTTAATGTAATTGTTTTAATGATTCATACAAAATGCATAAGATTGGCCACTATAAATTTAACAAGAAAGAAGGAAGTAATGTGAGAGCACAACAGGGATAACAAATTACATTGTAATATAATGACCTGAGTTTTGTTGTTGCTATTCCTTTTTGCCATATGCATATGCCCTTTTTTAATTTCTTTTTAATAAGCGTATTATGGACATATATTTATGCCTGCATTATATTCAATCTAATGACCCTAATAGGGATCAGTGATCCTTTAGTTTGGGTAATTAGACCCTTTGACAGGCTGGAACACTGGACAGTAATATAAGCATAAAGTTATGGCCTTAAAATGCTCTTATGAAAATGGCCATTGCCAGGGACTAAAACTATGTTTGAAAGTGTAGTTAATAGTTCTATCTAGTTTAGTCCAAGTCTCCTAGACAGAGGGCTATAATGATCAGATCTAGTGATGATCGAGCACCCGATGTTCGGGTGCTCTGGCCGAACACTAGGTGGTGCTCGAGTGCTTGGCCGAGCACCTGAGTATAATGGAAGTCAATGGGAGAAGACCAGGCACCCCCTGCTCGGATGAGGGGAGGGTGTCTGGTCCATAGGGAAATGTCAGAAAATGGTGGAAACACCACAGAAATGGTTAGGGAACAGCATGGGGAGGATGCCTGGATGCATCTTGGACACCGAAGTCGCTGCTATTAAAGATGATGGCCGACTATTACACCACTTTTACGGAATGACAAAAATACCCCCCAAAACCCAAGATAACATTGATTTTACAAAAAATTACAGAAATATTGTTAGGAAACATAGATTTACTTGTACGTTAAGTGCAAGTGCTGCCAAAAATTACACGGAACACGGAGGCACTCCTGTACAACCGGTATATCATATAAAGGAGGGCCTCATTCACATTGGGGTATAATTGTGGGACTCCGACACTCATAAAGCCTATGCACTAAGGGAAAGGGCTGCCAAAAATTACAAGGATCAGGCACTCCAATACACCCTTTATTACACATAAAGGAGGGCATCAGACACACCCGTGAAAAATTATCATTGATGGCCTACTGTTGCTGACACAAAAACAATAGGGGTGACATGCTGCTGCTGCGCAGACCATCCAAAAGATTTAATAGTGACACTCTGCTGCCGAGCTGACCGGAAATTTTTTTTAAGGGACACATACGGCTGCCGAGCTGACCGCCAAAAAAAAAAATTAAGGGACACATGCTGCTGCCACCACACTGCTAAGAGTCGCTGATGACTGTTTCTTTTTTTGCTATCCGCAGCGGGAGGCCGGGGCCCCCCCAGCCGCGTCGGTCGTTCCTCTCTCACTCTCTGCTCCATCGCCAGGGGGTCGCCTTCTTCAAGGGCCCCCGGAGAGGGAGCCTGAGGAACAGCTACCACATCCAAGGAAGGCAGCAGGTGCGCAAATTACCCACTCAGGACTCGGGGAGGTAGTGACGAAAAATAACAATACAGGACTCTTTCGAGGCCCTGCAATTGGAATGAGTACACGTAAAATCCTTTAAAGAGGATCTATTGGAGGGCAAGTCTGGTGCCAGCAGCCACGGTAATTCCAGCTCCAATAGCGTATATTAAAGTTACTGCAGTTAAAAAGCTGGGATTTGGTTCTTGGGATGGAGCTGGTGGACCGCATTGAGGCGAGCTACCGCCTGTCCGAGCCCCTGCCTCTCGGCGCCTCCCCGATGCTCTTGACTGAATGTTCCGGGGGCCCGAAGCGTTAACTTTTAAAAAATTGGCTGGGTCGCCTGAACACTTCAGATATGAATAATGGAATAGGACTCCATGTAGCCACCGCACTTTATCAAACTGTCCCAAATTTAACGGTGACACGCTGATGCCAAGCTGACTGTCCAAAAAATTTAAGTGTGACACGTTGATGCCAAGCTGACCGTCAAAAAAATTATATTCTTGATGTGATATCCTGCTGAAGAGCAGACCGTTAAAAATATTTAAGTGTGACATGCTAATGCCGAGCTGACTGTCCAAAAAAATGATATTCTTGATGTGACATACTGCTGAAGAGTAGACCGAAGAAGAAATGACCAGGGCATGGGTTATGTTTCTGGACACATGCTGGTGTAAGGCGGGGGCAGCACACCGGGAAAAATAGTTGCTGCTGGGGACTGCATAACGAGGGACAGCCGCCACCATCAGGCTGTGAAAAGGCTCGGTGTCCACCAATCTAAATGGCAACATTTCCAAGGCCAGCAATTTAGAAAGTTGCGCGTTTATAGCTATGGCCTGTGGGTGGGTGGCAGGGTATTTGTGCTTGCGTTCAAATGCCTGGGGTAAGGACATTTGAATGCTGCGCTGGGACATTGAAGTGGACATGCTGGCTGATGGTTCCTGTGAAGGTCCAGGTGCAAGGCGGGAGGCATCTGGGCCTGCGTCTTGGACAGCAGGTAACAGAGGGGAAGATGAGGCAGTGGTGTGACCTGCAGACACAGATCGTGGACCCAGGCGTTCGGCCCACCTTTTAGGGTGCTTTGCTGACATGTGGCGGATCATGCTAGTGGTGGTCAGGTTGCTGGTGTTTACGCCCCTGCTCATCTTGGTACGGCACAGGTTACAAATTACAATATGTTTATCGTCAGCAATTTCCTCAAAAAAATGCCAGACTGCAGAACACCTAACCCTTGGCAAGGGAGCTTGCCGCAAGGGGATTCTTCCGGGGAACAGTTGCGGGCCTGGTTGGCGTGGCCTGCCTTCTCCCTTTTGCCACCCCACTGCCTCTTCCAGCCTGTTGTGCTGCTGCAGATCCCTCCCCCTCTGTACTGCTGTCCTCGCTCGGCTTGCCACCTTCCCAGGTTCGGTCAGCTATTTCATCTTCCGCCACCTCTTCTTCCACATCCGCACTCTGGTCCTCCTCCTGACATGGTGAACTAACAAGAACCTGACTTAACTGCGTCTCATCCTCATCCACAACCTCTTGAGACACTAATTGCCCTTGACTTATTGGAAACTGTGTCTCATCATCATCATCCACCTCGGGAGAAAATACTTGTCGTTCCCCACCGTCATCTTCTTCAGACTGTGTTTGCTCAATAGGTTTGGAATCAGGGCACAATATCTCCTCATGTCCCACTTCAAGCGGCCTTGGCGAGAGGCCCAAGCCAAGGAACAGTGATGAAAAAAGCTCCTCGGAATATCCCAATGTGGGATCACTTCTTTTCCCAGACTCTTCAGGGTGAGGATGCGGTTGCCCAGACTCTTGGCTACTGAGACTGGACTTTGTGGAAGAGGGGGTGGTGCTGAACCGACTGGAAGCATTATCAGCTTAAATCCAACCGACTCCCTTGTTCGCACTGGTGTGGCAACAAGAGTTGTGTCTTGCGCCACCCTGCAAACTGTGACATGAAGCTAGGAGTTTTGGATGACTTGTTTCTTGGGCTCTGCCAGCATGCACGGTTTCACTGCGCCCAGAGCCATGGCCTCTGCATTCACCATCAGCAGCACGCCCACTTCCCCGTCCCTTAGTGCTCGCATTGCGCATATTGTATAGTATATATGCAACTTGGTCACTACTACAGTACTGAAGATTTTTATTAACTGCATGATCAGAAAAATTTAAATGAATGTCCAATATTCTGAATGCGCAAAAGTTATAGAGCAGCCGCAAATGAGGAACTGCGGCCTAAATTAAATTTTGCCACCCAAAAGAAAAAAAAAGCAGACATATTTCGCAATGGACTTTGGTCTTTTTGGAACAGAAACAATCTTTCTACCTACCCAAATCCTATCCCTATAGTTTAATTCCCTCCTTGGGCAAATTAAACTGCAGACGCAAATGTGGAACTGCGGCCTAAATTATCGGTATTAAATGTAACAACGGATGTCAGCTACATAGACTTTTGAATGGTTGTAATGTGCTGTGCACCTAGCGTTACTGACAGGGGACACTTATACGTTCATGTGAATGGACCCTTACTAGTAACCAGTGAAGGTGATCTCATTTGGATATATGTGTACCAAACTTTGTCTTCTGATTCCGCTCTTTGCTGCCTGTCCCAACCTTGGAACTGTGACTTGGATTATTCTTCTACTAAGCCTGTCCTGACTTTTGGACTGTGTTCAGACTACACTTTTGTCCGTGTCTTTGGTGCTTTGCACCAGTGTACCTGATCCTCTTGGGAAAGCAGCCAACTACACCAGGACTACTCCAGGAGGTAGTGGCCTGGTTGGTTCCTGTACAGGGGTTGAAGAGTGAATACCAGGGAACCACCAGGACAATACCCCTAGGTTTAGCCCAAAGCCAAACTGGTTAATTGTCAAAGTGGGCCCACTTAGAGGGGTGACTCTGCAATGGGCAGAGAGGGGCCTCTCTTTCAGACCTGCTTGCAGCAGACATTTGGTTAGCCATAAGCAGCATACGCAGTGTTTCCTAGTAATAATGTTATTTGGCCCCCCTTTCTGTGGGAGGAATACCTTCACCCATTTTGCCTTAGTAGTGAGAGTCTAAAAGCATGGCTATCCTGTAATCATCAGACTACTTGATGTCAATGATACGCCTGTCACTGCATAAGCAAGTAAGTCTACAGGTCACTATTCTGGCCAACGTGCCCGAGGAACCAGTTTTTATCACTTCCACCCACACTAAGACAATTGGGTATTATCGCCCTCATTATCATCCTAATTCTCGTCCAATTCTGGCTCCTCTTCCTTCCTTGCACCTACTCTGGAAACAACACATGCTCCCTGCTAAGGTGGTCTGCTGCATGACCCAATTGCTCATGGCTTTACCCTGCTCGTACAGATGCTCTTTGTGCAATATTGAATTCCAGTGTTGAAACAGCACCAAACAGTGTAGCTGCAGACATTTCTGATGCTGAAAGTCCAGGAGAACGTTCCTCACCACTTGAGAATGGCTGAAAAGAGGGACAGTCTCTTGGAAATTGCCAGCACCTTGCACAAGTCAGTACATTTTTTAATGTTGCGCCCATTGTCTCTGACCAACTTGCCAAGTTCGAGACAGCGGCATGTTTGCTGCTTGACGTAATTTAGCTGAAACTGCTCACTGGTGTGGCTACTGTCACCTAGACCCAATCAATACGGCGTGACAATGTTTGACTTGACACGTGATAAAAAGGAGCGGCATTGTGAGCAACTCTGTTTCCTGCTGCTGTTGGGGACAGGACCATGTCCATGGAGGTGGAAGAGGTGGATAAGTGCCAACTGTGGGAGTCAGCCCCATGATATGGTGGGAGGGGGTCAAAAGGACCTGGCCATGTTGCTGAGGTGCTGCCTCTCCACATTGACCCAGTGGGCTGTGAAAGACATGTACTGTCCCTTCCCATAACAGCTGCTTCAAGTTTCCACCCTGGACTGCAGTTTGCCACACAGCAAGAATTGGAAGGGTGCCCTTCATTCTATGCCACATGAGAGTACAAGACACTTAAAAAATGGTATTATAGCAACTGTACCACCAACAACGTGGCCATGTGGGTGTTCATCTTGTAGACAAGCTAATTGCTAGTGGAGAAAAGTTTTTTCATGGCCAAACATTCAGTTATACATGTCTCACGATGGATCCAAGGTCAAGGAGGAGTTTTAGCAGGAGAAGAAGGTGATCATGATGACAAAGATTCCGTATTGCTTGGGGATGTGGGTTGGCTGCCACAAAAAGGAGCAGGTGAAGGAGAATAGAGTTGCTCTGATTGGGAATGCTGGCCATTTGTTTTTTCCCAAAGGATCCGGTAATGCCACCTCATGTGGTGTACTAGACCTCTGGTAGCTATGAGTGTGTTTTATTTTAATCCTGCAGATTTTGCACATTGCTGTAGTTTTGTGTACCTGTGTTGTGGAGAAAAAGTGCCATATGGGAATTGCTTGCACAGAGGTACAGGCAGCCAAGTTGGGGTTAGCCCTGGCACATTTTGGGCCTAACCCACCTACAGTGTCAATGGCATCACCAGATCCTGAAGCAGATGTGGCCCTGGCTGTTTTTTAAGAGGTACATGGTCCCTGTTCTTTATTGCTCCCACCACCACCACCCTGCACTGATGTTGCCTCCTCAGCTCCCTGATCCAGCTCCAAAGTCCGGTCCAGCACACAATCGTCATTGTGTGTGTGTGTGTGTGTGTGTGTAGATAATACATGAATTTAGCCCTAGTATTTCATTCTCAATCACTGATACAGTTTTTAAACTAAAACAAAAAAATAAAAATAAAATACAATATATGAGATGACCTGACAGAGATTGTACTAGTATTATATAGGCTATCCACCTTTCACTTTTTCTACCCCCCACTCTCCCCCCAAAAATAGGATTTCTGTCAAAATGGGGGAAAAAATTAAAGGATTTCCTAACAGATTGCTGCTTTTGAGGTTTGCAGCAGCTGCAGTTCTGCTAAGAGGCACAGCAGCCACAGCTCCTCTCTTCTCATTCCCTGGCTGACAGCTTTCCAGCTTGTTCCTGTTCTACACACACAATTCATCTTCATCTTCTTTGTAATTCTAGCCTTTCCCTTCACTCCCTGTGGAAGTAGAATACAAGCTTGATTGCTTTCTGACCATCCCTGATTGTTTTATCACTCTCCCTAATTCCCTAAGATAGTTTTTCTGGCAGACATTATAAGACCCAATCACCCTTATTCATGGCCCAGCACAGAATGATAATCTGCTAAGGCACCTCCCTGCCAGCTTCAGCATTGACTGGATAATCCAGGCTTTTAGCCTGGGAGCCAATAAGGGCAAGGTTCCCCCCCAACCTTCCTCTC
Source organism: Rhinella marina (assembly GCA_900303285.1). NCBI lineage: Eukaryota > Metazoa > Chordata > Amphibia > Anura > Bufonidae > Rhinella > Rhinella marina. Next base: position 2,736 of record ONZH01015544.1, on the reverse strand, counting down.
AGGGTCATGTGGAAGCCCTTCTTCTTCCTCCCTAGTGTTTTTTTTTCCGGCCGACATGTGCACTAAAATGTTATTATACAGATTAGTGGATTAGTGGAAAAAAAACTAAAAAAATATATGGGTTCATCTGCTATCTGAAAAATAGCAAAGTTCAGACCAAACCCAGTTCGGGCCACACTGGTTCACTCAACCGTAAAGGGGTTTTGTCACTTCAGCAAATAGCTTTTATCATGCAGATAAAGTTAATACAAGGCACTTACTAATATATTATTATCCATATTGCTTCCTTTGCTGGCTGGACTCATTTTTCCATCAAAGTATACATTTCCATGGTTACGACCACCCTGCAATCCATTAATGTGTCCATACTTGCATGCTCTAAAAAAAAAAAAGCACCAGCCTGTGTGGGTTCTGATGGTCCCGGTCACCAGAGAGGCTGACATTTTTTCCTATAGTGTGCAAGCACCATTGATAGAATGCAGGGTTGTCGTAACAATGGAAATGAGCAGTGTATAAATTGATTGAAAAATTAATCCAGTCAACAAAGGAGGCAATATGGATAATAACAATACATTAATAAGTGACATGTAATAACTTTCTTTGCATAATAAATGCAACTTAATTTTATTATTTAACCTTGCTTTTGTAACTTTATATCAGGTCACCTTATTCGATATATATATATATATATATATATATATATATATATATATAATGCTGAGTGTATGTATGTATGTCCACTAAAGGAATCCGCACCATCGCAGCTAAAATCACAAATTTAGGCACACAGGTACATCAGGTGTCCGGGAAGGTTTTAGAACAGGTCTCAGCTCTCCAGGACGTACCATTCCTGAGATATTCCCAAAAAAATGCGTTAGCCAATAGAAGCCTGGTCACATGACCCTTATCAGCCAATAGAAGCTCAACATACAGTCATCGTTGTTAAAAGTACGCAATACGTAAGCATTAGCGTACAAAGTGCGTACAAATCCTTAGCGTACTATTGACTCGCGATGCACGCACGCACGAGGCTAGGCCATGGCATACAGTCTTTAGAGGCAGTCCATATGAGCTAGAAAAGTAAGGTGCTAGCTATCCGGCTAAGTGCATAATTTACTAAAAAACACTGTACAATAAGTGCATTATAGGACACATTGCACCTGAAAAAGAATACACAAAATGGGCTAAAGTGCTTGAACGTTGCTGAACCTATAAAAACATTATTGCCAAAATAGAGCAAAGACATAATTATTAGAGATGAGCGAGCACTAAAATGCTCGGGTGCTCGTTATTCGAATCAAATTTTTACCGATGCTCGGGTGCTCGTTTCGAATAACGAACCCCATTGAAGTCAATGGAAGACTCGAGCATTTTTTGCAGGGGACCGGGGCTCTGCCTAGGGAAGGCTGGGTGAAAACCTGGAAACCTTAGAAAATGATGGAAACACCACAGAAATGGACAGGAAACAGCAGGGGCAGCATTCATGGATGCCTCTGAGGCTGCCTAATCGTACCATTATGCCAAATTCTGGGCAACAGCCTGGTGGTGACCCTCAAGGCAATTGTGCTGACCCAGACCAAGATGGGCAAGACACATGTGCTGGCACATGTTAGGAAAGCACCCAACTAGGTGCAACGAAGGTCCATCACCGCCTGCAGGTGACACCACTGCTCATGCTGGCACTGCTGTGCTATCCCCCACCCCACGAAGCAGGCATAAGCCTGACACAGCATGGTGACAGCATAGTGACACCAATAAGTGACCAAGTTAGATTGAGGTAGCAGGTGAACCAGCCTGACACAACATGGCGGTGAACCCATAGTGACCAAGTGAGACTCAGGTGGCAGGTGAAGCACCCAAAAATTTAGCCTGACACAGCATGGCACCACCAATGCCTTGGTCAGACTGAGATTGCAGTCAAATGTCTGTAGGTGAGCCTCCCAAAAATTTGTTTTGGAGTGTCTGTAGTTGACCCTCCTATAAAATATATTTTTTTTGTTTTTCCTGTTATTAGTTTATGTACAACCCATGGCTGGCATCAGGGGCGTAGCTAGAACTGACTGGGCCCCACAGCAAAATTTTGTATGGTGCCCCCCCTTCATGACTATCCTGGCATCCTATATGTGCATATGTAAGGGAGAGTTCACAGGGCAGGGGGCACACACAGTGCAGCATGGGGGCACAGTACAAGGCAGGGGCACAGGACAGCATAGCGGGCACAGTGCATTATAGGGCGTACAGTACAGGGCAGGAGGCACACACTGTGTAGCATGGGGGACACAGTACAGGGCAGGGGGAAAAATACAACACAGGGGTACAGTACAGGTCAGGGGGCACACAGTGCAGAATGGGGGCACAGTACAGGGCAGGGGGCAAAATACAGCATAGGGGGTACAGTACAGTGCAGGGGCACACAGTACAGGCCGGGAGGCACGCACAGTACAGCATATGAGGCACATGGCAGCATACGGGGCACAGTACAGGGCAAGGAGTACAGTACAGGATAGGAGGCACACACTGTGTGGCATGGGGGGCACAGTACAAAGCAGGGGGCAAGATACAGCATAGGGGGTACAGTACAGTGCAGGGGCACACAGTACAGGCCACGGGGGGGGGACGCACAGTACAGCATATGAGGCACATGGCAGCATACGGGGTACAGTACAAAGGCAAGGAGTACAGTACAGGATAGGAGGCACACACTGTGCAGCATGGGGGCACAGTACAAAGAAGGGG
>ONZH01015543.1:0-56650 GCA_900303285.1 Rhinella marina | reverse complement strand
ACTGGTAGTCAGGTCTCTCAGATTCCTCAAGTCTACAATGAGGAGTGGACGTGGATGTCTGATATCTGCCAGGTGTTGAGCAACTTTGAGGAGTCAACACAGATGGTTAGCGGCGATGCCGCCATTATCAGCCTCACCATCCCGCTGCTTTGCCTGTTGAAAAAATCACTGCTCAGCATCAAGTCGGATGCTTTGCGCTTGTCACAAGAGACGGTGGAGGAAGATGCGTCGCTTGATAGCCAGAGCACCCTCAGCGCGTATCGGAGGAGGGGGATGAGGATGAGGAGGAAGAGGAGGAGAATGTCGGCGAGACAGTAGAGGGTACCAGTGCTCAGTCCTTAACTCTTGAGCGTGTATGGGCTGAAGAGGAGGACTTGGAGGAGGAGGAGGAGGAAATGGAGAGTCAGGCCAGTGAGGAGAGGGAATTCTTGCGTGTTGGGACTCTGGCGCACATGGCAGACTTCATGTTAGGCTGCCTATCCCGTGACCCTCGCGTTAGAAGTATTTTTTCAAACACCGATTACTGGGTGTTCACTCTCCTGGACCCACGGCACAAGCAGAACCTTTCCACTCTCATCCCTGCAGAGGAAAGGAGTATGAGAGTGAATAGATATCAACAGGCCCTGGTGCACAAGCTGAAACAATTCTTCCCATCTGACGCCGCTAGCGGCAGAGGGCATGGTTCTGTGGGCCAAGTAGCGGGGGAGAGGAGGCGAGCAGGCAGCTTGTCCAGCACTGGCAGGGGAACGCTCTCCAAGGCCTTTGCCAGTTTTATGTCACCCCAGCAAGACACTGTCACCTGTCCCCAGTCTAGGCAGAGTAGGGGGGAGCTGTACAGAAAGATGGTGAGGGAGTACCTAGCTGACCATACCAACGTCCGTAGCGATCACTCTGCTCCATACAACTACTGGGTTTCAAAGCTGGACACGTGGCCTGAACTGGCGCTGTACGCCTTGGAGGTGCTGGCCTGCCCTGCCGCTAGCGTGCTGTCAGAGCGGGTATTCAGTGCAGCTGGTGGCGTCATCACCGATAAGCGTACACGCCTGTCAACTGACAGCGCTGACAGGCTGACACTTATTAAAATGAACAAAGCCTGGATTTCACCGGAATTCAAATCTCCTCCGGGGGAAAGCAGCTAAAGATTTAAATAACTTATGTATCCGATTCCTCTTCTCTACTCCTCTTCTCTACTCCTCTTCTCTACTCCTCCTCCTCCTCCATATCGTCTTTGCCGACCCAAAAAACGCTGACCCAAAAAACGCCATTTTTTAGAGGTCCAACTGGCACTCTTTTAGCACAATTTTTCAGGAGGGCCCCCTACAGGCCCTCTCTTCAAACAATTTTTCAGGAGGGCCCCCTACAGGCCCTCTATTCAAACAATTTTTCCAGAGGTCCACCTACAGGCCCTCTATTCAAACAATTTTTCCAGAGTTCCACCTACAGGCCCTCTCTTCAAACAATTTTTCAGGAGGGCCCCCTACAGGCCCTCTATTCAAACAATTTTTCTGGAGGTCCACCTACAGGCCCTCTCTCCAATTCCAGTTCCAAGTTTTATTTGCGCATACTGCATACATTTTTATTTTTGGGATAGGTGTGAAAAATAATATTACTTGCGAATCTATATTGCCCAACATTGGATACGGTAGCAAGTAGAAGACCAAACACATGCTTGCTCACAGGGTTCCGCAAATTCCTGGTTAGGGTTGCAGCGGTAACCGATTCCACGATATACCACGGTATTGGAATGCACGGTTATCAAACCGTGGGTTCCAAGATATACCACGATATTGGAATGCATGGTTATCAAACCGTGGGCATTTGCTTATTACTGGTAAAAGGTGACCCTGCTGGGAAACTCATCTGCGCATGCGCAATTCCGCTCCGTTTCAGCTAATTAAGCACACAGCGGTCAAAATGGCAGAGCGTGCAGATTTAACAAGTCTCTGTCCTCCTAAAAAAAAGACTAAACTAAAGTCAGCAGTGTGGGACTACTTTGGATACCCACCAAATGCACGTGAGGATGGAAATCCAATTTGTAAGCAATGTGGTCGTAAAGTGGCAGCTAAAGGAGGGAATACCTCAAACCTGTTCTCCCATCTCCGAGAACACCACCCCACTGTGCAGCTTAAAGTAGGTGGCCTTTATCATTTTAACCCCTTGGCGACATGATAGGAGTGGAGTGGACGTACCGGTACATCCTGGGCGCGAGGTAGTTCGCGCTACAGGGCGTACCAGTACGTACTGCATGTAAACGCCCGCTCCGCAGTGCAGCGGGGTTTACATGCTGCGCTGGCAGCTGTTAAACACAGCCAGCCATCCACAGTAAAGGCCTCGGGGGGAGCCGTGCTCCCCCCATAATGGCGATCGCTGTGATTGGCTAGTCTGTTCAGACTAGCCAATCACAGGATACGGGGGCTGGCTGTAAGGGACTGCGGGGGATCAGATCCTGTAAAGGTAATCCAAAAGTGCCCCGGCCCGGGTGCCCCCGATCCCCCCCCCTCTCCTTCCCCAAACTGTATTTTTCGTTTAACCCCCCACACACACACACACAATTTCCAGGATGGCCAAGCGGTTGAAGCAGAGAGTCAGCGATGTCGGCCGTTTAACTCTTCCATGCCACGGTCCATAAGGATCACGGCATAGAAGGGTTAACAGGGAGGGCGCTCCCTCCCTCTCCCATCGGGCGCTGCAGCAGCGCTCCGATGGTGGGGCCAGTGAGAGGTAGAGAGCTCCTTCCCTCCCATCGGGACGCTGCTCTGCTGTGGCAGCGTCCCGATGGTTACCATGGCAACTGGACGCTTTCGTCCAGCTTGCCATGGTAGAGGTAAGCCTGTTCAAGCTCCTGCTAAAGGCAGGAGCTTGATCAGTCTTACAATCAGAAAATACACTGCAGTACAGTAGTAATAGTTAATTGAACAAAAAAAACTTGTATTATTGCTTGTATTATTCTTTAAGGATTAGTGTATCTTTTAATAATATATGTAACAAACTGTAATACCATGATAACCGTAATACCGCGGTATTTACTGAGACGGTTATCATACCGTGAAAATTTCATACCGTTGCAACCCTATTCCTGGTCCACCCGCAAATTCCTTGTCCACAATGTCAAGGAGGACGAGGTTCTGTGGATGAGCAACAAGTCCTTCTGTACTGAAATCGCCGACAAAGTCTCCATCTAAGAACACACAGACCATTGTGGAGAGAGCGGCACAGCTCGCCATCAAAGTGAGGAACCCCAACGCCAGACTGCGCAGAGAAGATAACGAATAAATATCTCTGTGGTTATTTTTGCTAAATAAAAGTTAAATAAACCCCCCAAAAAATTCATCTGTTCCTGTGCCTGATCCACCCAAGTTGAATCTGTCCCATCATGAGAAAGTCCCCCCCAAGGAGTCCCCACTGTAACTTGCTTCCCATACAACTACCTCACCCCCCGACACCTGTGTCTCGCCATTGTCCACCACCTCCTCAGACAACACTGGTAAATCCCCACTGTCAGCACACGGAGACTGCAAAAGGTCTTGCGAATTGGGGCAGAGAATGTTCTGGGCTAGCACATCAGAGAAGGGGTGACTATGGGGTTCCAGGGAGTACGTGACCACATGCAATCTCCATCTAAAAAGTCATGCCACACTTGATCAATCTCATAATTTACGACTGTACCGGTTGATGCTAAATTTTTATGTTGGGGTCCTGTGTCGTCATTCTAACTCCATCTGGCTGTTGTCACCACCACACACGCTATCCCAGGGGGCACTCCTCTGGCTCTTCCAGCGAAACCTCCTTCCCCCCAGCCTGCCCCCCCCCCCACCTACAGGCCCTCTCTCCAAACAATTTACGTCTTTGTCCTATCTTTCTCTCTCTCCAAACCATTTTTCCGGATAGCTGCCATATACGGTTTTAAACTGAGTAGTATACATACCACAGTTGATCAATCTCATAATTTACGACTGTACCGGTTGATGCTAAATTTTTAAGTTGGGGCCCTGCGTCGTCATTCTAAATCCATCCAGCTGTTGTCACCACCACACACGCTAGCCCAGGGGGCACTCCTCTGGCTCTTCCAGCGAAACCTCTTTCCCCCCAGCCTGCCCCCCCCCACCTACAGGCCCACTCTACAAACAATTTAGCCGGATAGGGGACGTATCAGAAGTTGTACTGATGTTTGTTTTTGTTCTTCTTTTATCTGCCTCATGACCTGTGATAGGCAGAGCATGGACACTCCCCTGGCCAGAGCAAGCTCTTTTTCCGTTTTCCGTGTTCGAAAAATCCATTAAATATAGGGTCCCAAGATAGGGGATGTATACGGTATTAAACTGAGAAGAATCGATACCATACGGGTTAAAGCAACAGTTTTTCCAAATCCATTCCAGCTGTTGTCACCACCACACACGCTAGCCCAGGGGGCACTCCTCTGGCTCTTCCAGCAAAACCTCCTTCCCCCCCCCTCTCTCTCCAAACAATTTTCCCGGGTAGGGGGACATATTAGATATTGTACTGATTCTGAATTGCCTCCTGCGATAGAGGGGAATCGAACCCAGATCAACTGCTTGGGAAGTAGCTATGCTCACCACTATACCACCAGCAGGCACAGCAACTGATAAGGTCAGATACTAAACTTGATGTCAGCTGCAGTGCCAGCATGAGCAGTGGTGTCACCTGCAGGCGGTGATGGACCTTCGTTGCACCTAGTTGGGTGCTTCCCTAACATGTGATGGGTATTTGCCTCGCCTTTCTTGGTCTGGGTGAGCACAATTGCCATGAGGGTAACCACCAGGCTGTTGCCTGAGAATTTGGGGTAATGGTGGGATTAGGCAGCCTCAGAGGCATCCATGCATGCTGCCCCTGCTGTTTCCTGTCCATTTCCGTGGTGTTTCCATCATTTTCTGAGGTTTCCAGGTTTTCACCCAGCCTTCCCTAGGCAGAGCCGTGGTCCCCCGCAAAAATGCTCGAGTCTCCCATTGACTTCAATGGGGTTCGTTATTCGAAACGAGCACCCGAGCATCGGGAAAAGTTCGACTCGAATAACGAGCACCCGAGCATTTTAGTGCTCGCTCATCTCTAGTGATTACCTTTATAGGCCAAATCCTGGTGACAGAATCCCTTTAACAACATTGCCATTAGCAGTATATATTCAACAGAGCCATGCCCAACAGAGGCACAAAATGATTATCAAAGTAACTGTCCACTAAAATGAATGGAAGTCATGGAAATTTCCAAGTAAAGGAACTCAATGAAGTGTGACTAAGCATTAGTTGCCACCACTCCACCGAATGTCGCAACTAAGACTGACTCAGTATCTGCAGTTCTATCCTCCACCAATCTGATTTTAAGGGCACGTGACCATGACTTAGGGCATTTCATGACCACTTGTACATGCTCATCAGTGAAGATGATATGGACTTAAATATTCCAGTTAAATAAATCATATGCAAAGATATCAAAATTTTCCATATTTTAGCAACAGTAATGATATTTTTTTTTTCTGAGCAGATATTATTAAAGGAGGCTATGTCAGCATGATCAACCCTATTAAACCAGGCATATATGCCTGGTAGGGCTCATTATGCTAATTAAACCACTACCTTTCCTTTGTATGTTAAACAGCTGCAGAGAAGTGTGTTTTATTCATATGCAAATGAGCAAGTTGGAGAACCAGGGGGTGGGGCTGAATCCTTGGAGAACTGAGTTGTAACACCCTTTGTGCTCTGCACACTCCCTCCTCCCCTTGATTGACAGAACTTGTGAATAAAGCATATGTACATCATTAATGTGGGAAGGCTACAGTAAGTAGTGTGCATGATATGTACATGCTAAGAAACAGCTCTGCCCTCAGCATGCTGAGTGTGTACAGCACAGAGGGTACTACAAAGCAGTGCTCCAAGGATTCAGCCCCACCCCTGGTGCTATAACTTGCTGATTTGCATATAAACAAAACTGCACATATCCCTACAGCTGTTTAGCATACAAAAAAAAGAAAAACATCATTTTAATCAGCATGATGAGTCCTACTAGGCAGTATACATGGTTTAATAGGGTTGATCATGCTGACAGAGCCTCTTTAAGATCCCAAAGGCTGAAGAAGTCAGATTAAGGCCCCTTTCACACGAGCGGGAGACTCGCATGTCTCCCGCAACGCATCTACAGGGCTGGACTCGGCACGGACAGGGATCGCATAGCATTATATGCGATCCCTGTCCGTGCCGAGTCCAGCCCTGTAGATGCGTTGCGGGAGACATGCGAGTCTCCCGCTCGTGTGAAAGGGGCATAAAGGGGTTGATATTGACCACATATCCTCAGGATAGTTGATATCAGATCAGTTGGAGCTGACACCCAGCACTTCTACTGATCAGCTGTCTTGGGCTGATGCGGCACTGAATGTTAACGATGTACGGAGCGGAAGTAGAAGTCTGTGTAGTGTCCGGCTCCGGAGTACTGAAACTCTGCTTCCATTCAGTAGATAATCTATATCTGTGGTGGAACCTCTCTCTTAACATCCAGTCACATGGTAATGCCAATTTGCGGTCCACATATTGCGAATGAATGTGATCACCAATACAATCTTGATATAAGTCTTTGCAGTTGGAGCAAAAATGAAACAAGAATGTAAACAAAATACATACATAAAATACGATTTTCACACCATTTGGCTGGAAAACGTCTTCCTCCTGAGTTGCAAATAGAATATGCATATTGTAATATAACAATAAAACCAAGTAAAATGGTCATGAATTAGGTCTCTTCCTAACTGGACACTGAAGTAACAGTACAGTGGATATTCATCTGTCTGGCAGTAGATCATCTTGTAACTATTATTCATTTTAAACACATGGTCTGCCAGGCCAGACAAATATAGTTGTGCACTATATATATATATATTGGGTAGGCTCAAAACAAATGTAAACAGCGACTTAATACATAGTAAAGCTACAATAGTAAAACACACTTGGTAACACTACCACATTACTCACCTCACCCAGATCCAGCACCCCAGCCCCTGCCGATAGCTGTTTCCAGTTGCTGGACAGCCAGGCCTCTCCCCACTGTTCTCGATTAGAGCCACCCTGGGTCCAGCATCCTCTCACTCTCTTTATTCTGCTGCCACTGCTGCTTTGCTGGGCGACTGGCATCTATTGATGACATCAGGGCTGGCGACCTATTTGAAGCTAATCGGCCTCCAAAGTGTTTCCTGCCAATTAAGGTTTATCTTGTCCTGGCTCTTTGTCCGTTTCTGCTAGTGTGACTGGCTTTGTTCCTGATCCTTACCTTGGCCTTGTTCCTGATCATGCTACCATCCTGACCATGAACCTGTTGTTGTTCTTCTCCTGCTCCGACCCCTGCTTTCTCCTATTTTCCTGTTTTATTCTCTGGCCTGCTGCATTCTGGTGGCAACCCTTGCTCTGTTTCTGACCACTGCTCCATCTGCACTACCACTGTCAATCCATGACTACCCTGGGGACTGTAGCCTGGGTATCCTCCTACAGCAAAGTCCTCCTTACTGGAGTTAAGGGTGAAGATCAGGGAATTCCTTAGATTCCATGCCCCAGTCTAACCAGCGTGAAAGAGACTGTGCTTTAAAGGGAACCTGTCAGCTCCGAAACACCCCCTGAACTAGAGTAAGAAATGTATAGTGTAAGTGATGCTGAATCCGAATATGTAAGTTTTATCTTCATACTCACTTCCATTCTGACGCTGTGCTCCCACAAACCTGCAGTAAAATACATTGAGAGGACTCTTCTTTGAGTCCTCTCCATTATGTGAGTGAGCACTGGAGTCCACTGAGTGAGCTCAACATCAGAATGGAAGTAGGGTTGTCACGATACCAAAATTTTGATTCGATTTCGATACCATGAAAAAGTATTGCGATACTCGATACCAATCGATACCATGCGGAAAAAATTAAACACCCAAAAAACGCTTGCATTCCACATTTTATAGAACATTTGGCCCATAATAGAACAGTCCTATCCTTTTTTTTGGGGGGGACAAGGTGACTAAAAGATGCCGAATTGCTCGGTTTTTATTTTTTTCTGTTAGGGCGTTCACCGCATAGGAGATATTTTTAAATATTTTGATAGTTTGGACTTTTTCAGACGTGGCGATACCTAGTATATTTATTTATTTATTTATTTATTGTTTTATATATTTTATATGTATAATTGGGAAAGGGGGTGATTTAAACTTAAAGAAGAACTCCCGCAAAAAAATTTATGATCTGACCTGTTAGAAAGGTGCATGTTATAATCTGTAGTGATTGTCATCTTCTTATCAGTGACTGTTTCTGGGAGTAAAAACCTCTCTTCTTATTGTAGCTGAGTCATGTGACCAACTCCCTGACCTCCAACTGACCCAGGACAGAAAGCCAGTAACTGCTCTATTCATTCCTATGGGAGCCTCACTTTCAGTCTCATAGGAATACATAGAGAATTAGACTTCCTGTCCACACATAAGTCTATGTGTGAGTTGGTGGGTCTAATTGCTGGTCACATGACACAGATAACAAACTTCAGGATGATATAAGTCAAAAATTTAGACACTGGTTAAGAAAATGACATTCACTACAGATTATATCATGTACATTTCTAGCAGGACATGGAATAAAATTTTTGTCGGGAGTTCTTTAATATTTTGGTGTGTGTTTTTTTTTTTTTTTTTTTACTTTTTATTTTATTAGCCCCCTTAGGTGCTAGAACCCTTGTCCTATTCACCCTAATAGAGCTCTATCAGGGTGAATAGGACCTCACACTGTCCCCGCTGCCCTGGGCGTGTGCACACAGCAGCAGGGAGCATACCATGGCAGCCATGGATGGCTTCAGGAGCGTCCTGGCTGCCATGACTCCGATCGGAAGCTGCCAAAGTGATACATGGTGGGGTTATTGTGAGGCACAGGTCCAACCGTTCCTAGTGATAAAACCCCCATGTGCCTCATAATAACCCTATCAAGTATCCATATCCTTGCATAATGGACAACATGGGGTTAATACATGAGCTACATAAACAGTCACTTGCTATTGGCCCATTCTTTTTGACTTCCAATCCATGTGCCTCATATTAATAAGTGACCTGTATTCTGTAACTCACCTTAACCCCATGTTACCATTATGCAAGATGGTACTTTGGGGGTCGCTTACTATTAATGTGAGGCACATGGGCCCATTCCAAAAGCATGTGCCCAGCCTGACTTTAAAAACTAGTGACCCCCATCATTTAAAACATAGCAGTGGCAAGATTGGGGTTAATGTGACTAATCACTCTTGCACTGTGTGGGAGTGGGGTACCTGCTATGTTGGCACTAATGCACACTTGCGCTGGGGCTGGGGCCCAGGCTGAGGGGGACAGGACAGGTCACTCAGGAGGAGGAGGCTGCTGCTGCCGCTGTTCGCCAAGCTCACTAGCTCAGACAGTGCAGCGTTTATTCCCTCCCCCTGCCTTAATTAGCCGCCCATTCATTGGTGGCAGTGGTGCAAGCCCGCTCATTTCATTGGACTGAGTGGCGGCCGCGTCATAGGAGGGAGGGACTCCCACCCTCGGTCCCACCCTACCTCCTTCTCTACTGTATGGCCAGAGAGAACTGTTCTCTTATAAGAGGAGATACTAGGCTGCGCAGTAGCGCAGCCTAGTATCGAAATGACGCAACTCCTGATACCGGATCGATACTGGCGCAAAAGTATCGATTGGGTATCGAAGTTTCGATACCCGATGCAAACCTAAATGGAAGTGAGTATGAAGATAAAACTTACATAACCGGACTCGATGTCACTTACACTATACACTGCTTACTCTAGTTTGGAGGGTGTTTCAGAGCTGTCAGGTTCCCTTTAAAGAACCCACATTCTGGTATGTGATTGTAAAACCAAGATCATGGAAAAGAACTAGATTAAGAGAGTGGTGGACCTTGTGGCCACCTCATTAGTTACATTGTAGTTGGATTTCATGCAATTTGTATAAAATATTGTAATTTGGAAATATGATTTTATAAGGCTCAACTTTCACTACTAGAGGATCCACCAAGGAAAAACCAGGAGACACTTCTCAAGCCTCTTGTTTCAGGAGTGTTTCCTTGTTCATCTAAAAGAGGAACAATTTTAAGGTAAAAGAAAGGTTTGACAAATCCATGACATTAGTATGAAATGAGTCTTCCTATTCGGTGAAGCTGATCAATTCTGTGTGTGTAGCATTTCACAAAGTTCCCTCAATCTCCATTAAAAGAATCAATATATGAATGTATATACTATTTATGAATTATTGGTTAACAAATAAAACTTCAATGGTTTCAGCGGTGTGTTGGAAATTCCTGACTAGCTTCAAAGAGCTTCACACTGTCTGCAACTCCTTCAATTTTGGAATCATGAGTTTTCCATTTCCCATCAATGATTTCTTCTGATACGTTCAGTTATCTGGCAGAAAATACTTTTATTAAAGTGAAATATAGATCATCAAACCTCTGTACCTTCACAGATTACCTGCCTGCCCCCAATAGGAGCAGCACTGCAGTAACCAGGCCGAGCCACGAGACAGATCTGTTCAGTTCCAATGCCTGGTTCCAGCGACACCGCTCCTGCAAACAGCTTATCCCCTGCCGATTTAATATTGATAGCCTACCCTAAGGATAGGTCATCAATACTTAAGTGTCAGGGACCCCTTTAAGAGGAACATGATGAAGGTTGGATGTGGTGTCAAGACACTGTCATAGAAGCGCCCAATTTCCTGACGCTGTAAATTGACAGCGAGAAAACAGAACCGGTCTCTTGATAAAGTCACTGTGATAAATGACACCAGTACCTGTCACTTTTGGGAAGCGTTTTTCTCATTTCACCGCTCTATGAGTAAAATGATATATTACTGCAAACGGGTTCATGCCAAAGAGCTTGAAAAGGACATTAAAAATTAGTAAAACCTGCACACATATACCTGAGCAAAGGCCAAGAAAATTACTGTCATGACTAAAGTTGGAAAATTATCACTGGCGCATAAAATAATCCACATTGTTTGACTTTTCGTGTAAAATTATATTTAACAATCTGGATAATGTGTAATTCATTCTGTGTATTGTAGACATTTCCTGAACATCAGTCACTCCACACATTTCCATCCTGCTTTGTAATTATTTACCCAGCACTGTACAGAGGCCTGCACACTGGGGACAATACGCTTAATCAGACTGATAGGAAAGTAGATTACAGTAAATTACCTGGTATCCACTGCAATGAATAAAAAGCTAAAACAGGGTGATTAAATCTATTTTCAGTGACCAATTACCTTGACAATTCAACATTTTTTTGCAAGTAGAGCTGCGAGAATTTGATGCACAAAGACGCTTTGTATCTGGTAACAAGAATCTGGGAATGAACAATTGACAATTTCTGGCGATTACCGTATACGCCGAAGCTATGTAATTGGCTGTTAGGGAGAAAAGTGAGCCGCCACGACTTTGGGAAGAAAGATGGAACGTTCACAGAAGCTTCAATGTGAGATGACGAAGGGTAAGAGACTTCAGAACGCCAAGGAGCCATTATGTTACAGCAAAGGGAATCGCTATTTATTACATTTGGAAAAAGCTTATAAAAGTGATATTTTACATAGATATGCTTAAACTATTGGTTAGAAATTGTATACAAATTATAAATGTTTTTTTTCTTACAGTTTTATTCAGGGAATTTTTAACCATAATTTAGCAATTTTTGAGCATTGCTTTTGGCTTACTTGTTTGGCTAGTCAAGTGATTTGTAAGAAAAGTCCATAATATTTAAAGGGATTGTCCAAAATGGATAAGTAGCACCTATCCACAGGAGGGGTTTAAACAGTGTGGGGATCACACATGCGCCCTAGCACCCACCCACTTTTATTGGCTATCTGTCAGCCCCAAGCAAATACTCATGGACTTCAGGATCTAAAGCAGTTCTCCCACTGCCATGAGTCTATGGGAGCAAAGAAGCAGAAGCACCTACAGAAGACTGCCCACCCCTGAATGTCATATCAATAGGGGTAACAGCAATCAGGGTTTTGAATAGGGATGAGTCCCAGAAGGTCCTGAGCTCTCCTGCCACATCACTGAAGCTGGACGCCATGCCATGCCACCCTTGCTTCCTCACAATCTGCTAGAAGGGAAGTCTGTCTACACCTTTTGTGTCCATCCTGACCAGTTTGAATACATCAGGCGCAATATAATGAAAGTATACACTACCAGGTAGAGGAGAAAGGACATATAAGCCGTCAGAAGATGATAAAAAAAAAAACAGAAATGGGCAACACTAACTGTGGAATTAGGACAGGTTCACAAACACGGCGACACTGGTCGCCCAATAGCTGCCGCGGCCAGGATCGCTGAGTAGCGGTGATCCCATAAAAATGAAGGAAGTCACAAGAAAGCCAGCCATATTGGCCAAATGCTTCTCCTCTGTGAATTTCCCTTGCCTTGCGCCACCAGAAACGAGAGACAGAGGCACCGGTCAGTTCTTTCAGGATACTTCTGCCAGAGTGGACGGCGGGAACACATTTAAATAACTCTGGTTCCTCTCACTGTGAAAGGAGGCCCCTTACTTCAGTGCTGTGGTGCAGGAAGGATGACCTCCCACTTATTATCTCTGACCTGAATTTAAAAAAAAGTCACTAAAGTATTTTCTTGAAGATAAGCTTGTTCTACTAGTATCAAAATATTTCATAAAGCTGCCAAAAATGTATAATGTAAGAAAAAAACACATTAAGGTGGTACTCACATTACTGACATTAGAAGCCGTCTTCATCATCCAGCGCATCCTCTCGATTATGCTGGGTTTATTCAGAATAACCTTATTTACACTTGGGGTAACCAGGGAATCCTCTGTCCCCCACGTGGAAGGAGATTTTGACACAGAACTCTGTAGATCAGGATCGGGAAAAGACACGCCATCTGGAGGAACGTCCACCTTGAATTTCTCAAACAAGCCCAGTGGACTGTGACAGTCACGATCATTTGGCTCTGATGGGTTGTCCATATTTTATCTTCCTTAACTGGTCTGAAACAAAAAATATAACTTTGCTATAACGCAGAGAAATCATTTGCTCAGCTATTACTGATAGGGGTTGGCCCTGGTAACGGTACAAGCATGCAGTTAGGATTAAGCATTATTATCCGATAGTGTAATATGAATAATTCATAATAATTCCAATGGATGGAGGGTTCCGTCCATTAGCGGCCTCCATTGAGAACATGTCTTTCCCTGGAGTAACTGACTGGAGGCTCCTGATTGCAACATATCATCTTAACTGAGACATCCATGTTCACACTGCGTTTTCATACTACATTTGACATATTCTTAAGGGTTCTTCAGGGTTGCCAACCGTCCGGAAATTCCTGGACAGTCCGTAAAATAAGGAACTTTTTTGCAGTGTCAGTGAAAAAAATGTGAGATATTTTTTGGAGGCTGGTGGTTCTCGAGCAGGTCACTTTGATTGTAATTCTCAGCATTTTAGAGCTCACAGTAAATGCTGGTAATGAATTCAGTATTAGTACCTGATCCATAGACATGTATTATTCATAATCTTTATAGTTCATTAGTTTTCCAATTTGTCTGTAAAAAATGTTGGCTGTCCATGATTTTTGGACAGCCAAATTGTCCAGAAAAAAAATAAAAAATTAGGTTGGCAACCCTGTTCTGAATGCATCCATAGGGTCCCGTTTACCTGAGTGTTTTTCAGCCTCAGCTGGGCAGTTATATGTTGGTGAACCTTTGGTAACTGTATAGGTAAGCACAGTACGCTGCTGACTCACATCTCATTCTCACATGTGAACAGTAGCCATTTTAACGGCCTGGGAAACCCTCCTATTCCATATATAGGATTTCTTTTCATGCCTAATGCACACATAAATTCAGGCCCAGCT
Source organism: Rhinella marina (assembly GCA_900303285.1). NCBI lineage: Eukaryota > Metazoa > Chordata > Amphibia > Anura > Bufonidae > Rhinella > Rhinella marina. The sequence goes on along the minus strand of ONZH01015543.1, from coordinate 42,786 downwards.
ATCTGACTTGTCTTATGCCAAATGTCACCAGCTCCCAGCCAGGAGGAATGTATTATTTATACAGGATACAGTCATTCCCCCGACTTGTCCTGAACCATGCCTTGACCTACCATACAGCGGCATTCAGTACGTTTAACCGCCCGCTGACATGCCACTGTGTGGAGAACCAGAAATGTCCAGCCACCTGACCAGTCCCGCCACCGCCCGACCAAGTCCCAGACTCACATCCTGGCCTCGCCTTCTCCTCAGGGTCTAGCGGTGGTTGTTGGCGCCGCCCTCACAGAGCCCTGTGACCTTGACCAATGGGAGAAGAGGATGTAGCGGGAACTTCTGTTCACCACATGTGGCGGGCTATAGTGCGGCTTAGAAATGGCGTGTGATGAAGAGTGCTTAGAGAAGGGAGTTATCCATAGTGTAAATATGTAGAAAACAGTTCAGTGGATATCACACTGTATAAATAGTAGAGATAGTATTATATATCTTATAAATAATATGCGTAGACTAGACATAGAGAAGGGGGCTGGCATAGTGGTGCCCATGTAGTAATGCTAGTCATAATGCCCTATAGAATGACAGACAGTGCCCCTACAGAGCAATGGCCTCTAAAATGACATAGAGCCTCCTAATAAAGCCAGGCACAATTGCCTCTATAATGACATACCACCCCCCACCCCAGTCAGTCATAATGCTGACTATAATGACATACACAGTGCAACCTACAGAGCCAGCCACAATGGATTCTTTAATGACACACAGTGCCCCCTAATTGTGCCAATAATAATACCCACTATAATAACATGCATAGTGCCCCTCCCCCTAAAAGAGACAGTCATAACACCCACTATAGTGACAGACAGTGCCCACTTACAGAGCCAGCCACAGTTACCTCTATAGTGACAGTGACCCCAAAGTGCTCCCATAGCACAACCTGTCATAATGCCTATTATACTGACATACACTGTGCCAGCCACAGTGACAGAGAATGCCCTTCATATTAGTACAGTGCCCTCGTCATATTAACCTGGCCTCTAAGTTAACAGTACTTACATCAGTACACCATTTGAATTGTGCTTCATTTTCACAGATTGGCAAATGGGATTTTTGAGAAGCTCACCCTTATATGTGTAGAGGCATGTAGGCACATGTACTGAAAACTGTAATTGTGCCTGCGTTCTCTTTTTTTGTGCCTTTTCGGCGTGTGATTGGCGACTCCGTGAGTATTCACAGTTATTAATATCACTCTTCACACAGTCCTTCTCATAAGTGATAATCCTGTAACCATCGCCTCTCAGCGCTGATAATATCTTTATATATAATTTCCTGTCCATCTAAGCCTCATACTTCTGGAATAAGCCGTGTAAAAACTGTCAGCCAAGTATTCTACAGCAAATATTCATTTTGATTGGGTGTTCCAAAAAGTGGCGCAATTTGGTGCATCTGGGTTCAGAGAAATTTCTGTTCCTAGTCCGAAAAAGGATGTGGCTTACTGGAAAGAGTTGTGGCTTTGCTGGAAGGGGTTAGAAGAAGATACTCCAGCAATAAAGTTGCGCATTTCAAAGGTATTTATTAGAGATGCAGCTGTACATATCATGTGACGTTTTGGCCTTTATCAAACTGGTGCCGCTGTGGGTAAGGAGTCAGGTAGGTAAGTGAAAGGTATGTGCGCTCTGGATAAGTGCAACTGCACAATCGGAGGTGCGCCACCCGACTCCCAGCATCTCTGAAGGCCACAAAGTTAATCTCTCCTTTGCTGGAAGGTGGGCATGACCTATGATTAGTCATTTAGTGACAAAATTGGGGAACAATTGTGGCCTAAATTTTTTTCTGAGTCTAAACCTACCAATAGTTAGTATAGAATTAGACAAAAGCGTCTAGTGCTGAACCACCTTTATCATCCAGCATGGGAGCACTGATGTCGAATTAGTATCTATTTTTACTAAGGGTCCATTCACATGTCTGCAAGTTCTGCATTTTGCGGACCGTACATGACCGGCCTTGTGATAGACATCCCTTTTTTGGTCCGAGGCTGCAGAGAAGAATAGGACTTGCTCTATTATTTTTGCTGTCCACATCTTTTCCGGCCGCATTGAAATAAATGGATCCGCACCCGTTCCGCAAAATTGCGGGACGGATGCGGACCCATTCATACGGACAGAGTCGGACTGGGAACTTGAAAGTGGCCCTGGAAAAAATACTAAGAGAGGCCCCATTTTGTAGTTGGCTCCAAATTGATGGAAGGCAGGACCAGCAATACCATATTGTGGCACATTATACCCCCCCCCCCCCAACAGAGCCAAATACCACAGTCCATCACAAAATACTGCCAACAGCACAAAATACATCCTCAAAAACTTCCACTGGCCGGCTGTGATGAGGGCTCAGGCGCCCCCTTGGGCATCGGCCCACCGGGAAATTTCCCTGTAAGGTCTATGGCCAGTCCGCCCATGCATACGGACATGTGAATGGACCCTAAATATGCCCCGATGTGCACCTACTCAGTCTAAAGAGGTAACAGATAATCCTCTAAGATCTACATTTTTTTATAGAAACGCATAGATATATGATGTATTTAATATACAACAAAGATCCTTTTACATGGTTGAAACCCATCACACATTATTGGGACTGGCGCATGTAAAAGCTATGCTGAGAGCTATGTTTTGTTTGTTGGCCGATGAGATCTTTTATAACGGCATAAAATTGATCTTTTTGTGAACAGCACATGGCTCCCAGACACACAGCAGTGGGATTCAAATTTGTAACAACAGGTTCCCTACTCAGCGGCGGACATGAGGCATCATGACACATGTTTACATATACATCACATATATGCAACACGCATACACATAAATACACCATATAAATGTTACACATACATAAATACACCACACACACATACCACCCAACTTTAAAAAAGCCTAAGGAGCTAAACTAAGGAATGGAAGGGCTCATCTCCAGCTGCCAACCGGATCTGTAACTGGAGGGAACTGGCTGAATCCAATGCCTGCGGACACAGAAGGTGTGCTGCCAACAATGATGGAAACAAGACGTTCATTCAGGCAGCCATCCGTTTTATCTGCCCATGTGAAGTTCCGTAAAAAAGCGCCTATTGAGTTGTCATCTTGTCTGTTGGCACATGGTGCCAGGCAGAAAGACCCTTACAGCAGTAGAATGTTATGTCACCCCACCCAGGATGTTGTCTTAGTTTTACTCTTCAGAATCAAGCTTCTCCATGTTACTAGCAGAATTTTACAGGAAAAAAAAATATTATTGGTATTTATTCTGGTAGTTTACTAAAATAAAGCCTGTATTACACAGGACGATTGAGCAAGCGATTGTCGGGAAGGAAGCTGATCAGCCATTGTCCGACACACCGCTGTTAGCCAGTAGCTTCAGTGCTGGAAGCAGACAAATCTGTCCACTTTGTAGAGGGTGAGCCACTGCAGCACTGCTCTGATTGAAGAGGATAGGCCATCACTTAATAAAAGGGGACAACTCGGGGTTCTACAGGCAATATATATTGATGACCTGACCTATCCTCAGGATAGGTCATCAATATTTGATCTTTGGGGGTTCGGCACTAACGACGATCAGCTGTTTGAAGAGGAGGTGACACACCATGTGAGTGCTGCTAGTTCTTCATTACACTTTACTCAGTCTCCTGTGGAGCGACGATGTAGTGTAATTACAAGCACTCGCTCCATTTAAGTGAATGGAGTGAGTACTTATCATTACACTGCACTTCCAAGAAGACAGCAGTGTAATGAAGATGAAGTAACACTTGCATGGAGCACCACCTCCTGAGGATAAGTCATCTATATGTATGGCCTACATATCCCCTTTAACCACCTAACTGTTCTGCCTGAGTCCAACTCGGGCAGTGTGAAAAGTAGCTAACAGGAGGGGGGAGGGCTGCTTTAGATGGTGATATCTCCTCAATGGTAGCAGCTAGAACATGCAACTGGTCTTGTTTGAAAGTAGTGTGACAACTCGGGGGTCACTTAGCTCTCCAGGATCGCCGTCTTTTCACCTTAGACGGTTGGCACACCTCAAGAAGCCACTCCAACACTGCAGATTCGGGTGCAAACTGGTCGATACCAGCTTTTATTGTCACTTTTACAGCAGTCCAAACAAAGCATAAACATAAACCGTAAGCCGTCTGGCCACTGACTACACAATATTGTCCCTCTCTATCGGGATCTGGGTCTACTACCCAGCTCCCCAAAACACACCACGGTGCTTACCCCACACAGGGTAGAGGGTCCCGGTTCCCATAGGCCTTCTCGCAGCCTGCTCCTTCCCAAGACTGGGAGCCCTGATTGAGGAGCCCAGCCCACCTTTACCTGAGCTCCTTAGCTGGCTGATAATTATCTCTCATTAACATCTAGACTGATACACACACTGAGGAAAAACACTATTTTCCCAGCCTTTCTTCTTCTCATCCAGCTTCCTCTGGGTGAAATACACCATTTTATGGCCCTCTGGCAGCTGCACTGCCACAGTAGACATTCACAACTTTCAGACCATACCAAAATGACTGGTCTTATCTGAAAGCTGACAGTCCAGGCTTTAATACAAGACCAAAATGACAGCTAAAGTCCAAGAAACAGAGGAGAAATCACTGTTAGAAATCAAGTCGGGAATAATCACGAGTGAAACCTGTTTTTACTTTCATTTTCAGCTGCATTCGCAGCATCCCGGTTTCTATCAGTGATATCTTTCTCTGTCCTAAACACATTGCTGTCATTTTGTATGGTCTGAAAGCAGGTAGCAGCATCTAAAGCAACCCTCCCACCTCCAGGTAGCTACTTTTCCCTCTGGTCCAGCTCCACTCTAGCAAAACAGTTAGGAGGTTAAGCTGAAACTAATAGTAATACATAATATATTGATCTTACACCAGTGGTGTAACTACAACTAACTGGGCCCCACAGCAACTTCTTTGCAACCCCCAAATCATGTGCAACCCTCACTCTTGTGGCTAGTCAAGCTTGAGCTCTCTCAGACAAGGCCCGACAGCCCCCCGTCCATTTCCTAGAGTGTCTCTGTATATAATGTCATTGTATAATATTGTTGAGGGGGCCCAGACAATAACATTTTTTAGTCTTCCTCCTGAGGGGGCCCCAAAGCAGCCGCTTCCCCTATAGCTACGCCCCTGTCTTACACATACAGACATAGTATACGGCGTTTTTCTGAATATGTAGTCAGAGTAAAGATGAGGAGGCGTATTCTCAGGATCCCACTGACAAATCACAAAGGCCATGAAGAGAAGTAGAATCTCAGCATTGTTCTCATTCAGCAGATACTTCCACTTATACAGTCGCACAACAACTCAATGCTATAAGCACAACACTAACAGACCTTTAACAACCTTTAGAAAATAAAATTCCAATTTATTTTTACAATTAAAGCAGCATCTGCTTAAACACCAATAATAGGGGAATTTAACAAGGCAGGAATTAATTAGCCAGGGAAATTCAGCAGGGTGTCCTTGTTTCCCACTGTATGCCCTTGTCCTTGATAAGGTTTGAAATTAGAACAATCCTCTCTCTTCCTTTCTCCCGGGAGTGGAGCTTTGAAAGGTAAATCCTACAGAGCAGTGTATGCAAATCTCCCATAGCTTTGAAAGTGATTTCATTCTGACATATGCAAAAAGAAACTCTTTCAAGCATCTCGTACTTCATCCTCAATAATTCTCATTATCTTGACGTATATTTAGGCTTTAAAATGAAGTTAAAAAAAAGATGTCATGTCGATCTCTGAAAAGGTAACCTCCATTTCTCCTCTTTATAGTGCTCCAGCAAACCAGCATCGTTCCGACATCTACATTAATATCAGACGCTTGCATGATGAAGTAAGACTTCTCCAATTAGTCAAGATGAAATTAATAGCAGAATGTGACAGCTAAAACTAAGCGCTTGTCCCGCACTGTTCAGTGACTGGCTTTCATTTTTAATATGACCAATTGTTTATGTCACAGACTACTGCCAACCCTCCTGCATCCAGCCATGCTGCCCCAAGGTCTTCATAATCTGACAAAGGAGTCCATCAGGCACTGTTCACTTCAGAGCTTATTTTATTTTTGTTATTCTGCCCCTATAACAGAGCACAAGAACTGAAATAAAAAGTTGCAAATTGAGCATAGCCTTAACAAAAAAAATAGAAATTTCTGGTTAATTATTGAATTCAAATATACTTCTTGTAAATGTTTTATTTTGGTTTGTAAAGTAAATGGAGAAGAGGATACAGAAAGTAAGGGGAACAAATTACATATTAGAAAAACTTTCTAAGAAAACAATTTGCAATATGATACATATTGTCGTTGAATTAGCAGTATATAATAGAGTGGTGTATCATAAAGCAATATACAGGAACAATGTATGGCATATTAAGTAGCTTTTAGTAGGATATAAAGGAAGTAAGAAAGCTAGAGTTTTGGAGTGAACAGCTTTTCCATAAGGTCTCATGCACGCGAACGTGTGCCACCCATTCCGTGCCTTGGAGACCGCAAATTGCAGTCCCAAATGCATGGGCACCATCCATGTGGCTGACGCAGATGGATGCAGACCCATTCAGCTTAAATGGGTCTGTGATCTGTCCACACCGCAAAAAGAAAAGGAACACATGTTTTTTTGCGGTGTGGAGGCACAAACTGAAATGCCAAAGAAGCTCTCCGTGGTGCCTTTGTGGGGTTCCGTGCCTCCGTTCCACACCAGACCTTCTGGATTGCAGACCCATTGAGCACAAACAGCTTGTGCCCCTGTATTGCGGATCCACTGTTTGCGGGCCGCAATATGGGTGCAGTCCAACAACTGTTGTGTGCATGAGCCCTAACAGTGTATTTATTTAATTTGTACTTGACCATTTGTATTTTTCATATGACTGGATCAAATTAGTTTAGTTCACCCAATCAGTAATGGAGGGGGCATCTTTTTTATTATATAGTGGATGTGCTTGGTATCCAGCTCAGCCCCATTCACTTAAATGGGGGAGAGTTGTTCCTAGGCCACGTAACCAATGAACGTGTCATTACTCGGGCTAGGAAAAACAGGAGGGCAACCGTGTTACTGTGAGGGGGTCTTCTGTGTCGGACCTCCACCAATCCGAAATGTATGACCTATACAGAGGATAGGTTATAATAAAAAAAAAAAATCTAGTGCAGGATTGGTGATATTCCAGATTTACAACGGTCCATGCACAGAAAATTAAACTTGTATACTTTTAAGAATGCGATTCATATTTTATAGGCAGTGCAAAGTGTGACATTATTAGTAAATCTGTCTCAATATTTATCCATTTTGTCAGTAAAGAATGTTGTCTGTTCGAGATTTTTGGGTAAGTTGTCCAGACCAGAATGAAGAAAAATTCAGGCTTAGTACTTTTCAAATAATATAGGAAGAGATTTGTTGTGATATGTTTTCCTCACAGTGAACTGTCTATACAGTTGTATATACTATATATACATTTTTTATTGCAGATTTTTAATATGTGTATGAAGTAAATCTTGTTGGAGCACAACTCAGGGGACACAACGAAAGTCATTGTGCAGCCCATGCTTGACACAACAGTGATTTAACTATATCAAGACAGTTGTCTATTTACCATAAGTTGTTTGGATCTGTATCTATCTGGAGCTGCGCGGTCTTTATGACTATTAATTGGACCTTGGTGTGAATTGGACTCACTACACTGGAGACCAGCTGCGCTCATAGTAGGAATAGCAATTGGGGACTAAAGTTTCATGGTGTGTTAAAGGGGTTAAATATATTATACCTATGATATAAAAGTGAGTTCAAGTGTGATCTGGAATGTATATGTAACACCCCGGAGTGGTGTTACCATTACTGCACCATGCTACTATCTAATGGGCTAACATAAAGGCCATCTTATGTATTTCTGTCCAGGTCCTCTACATTGTGCAATGCTATGATTACTATGCAACTGTTATTACATGTAATATGCCTGGTTCACCAACAGATGGCAGTGTAAATGGCAGAGCTATACTTAGAAAGAATGGGACTCACCATTCCATTCTCCCCCCCTGTGCAGAAGTGGGCCAGTCCTGCTTCCTATCAGTAGGGAGGGCAGCAGTTCCAGGTCTAAGTTAGTCTGGACATGAGTAAAGTGTGGCACACTCTCAGCCTGAGGTGCCTATGTCAGCCAGAGCGGCCTAAACTCTTATGACCATGGAAGCAGATGTCTGGAAGCCATAGGGAAAAGAGGAAATCGTTCTTCGGTCACCATAAGAGAAATCAGCAAGAGGAATAGTTCTTTGGCTGAAGATAACTGAGTGTCAGGAGTGGAATAGCAGCCCAAGGCAAGGATACCAGAACAGACCTAAAGTACAGAAACCGGACTTAAGCAGAGTTTAGTGCAGCATAAAGCAAGAAAGGGAAGTATTTAAGCAAGCCTGTCAGTAGAGCAGAGAAAGCAGAGTTATTGGTTGTGCCTGCCATTTTATGCTAAAGCCTGCTGGAACCAAGACAAAGCCTGCAAATCGTTTGGATAAACGTTTATAGAAGTAAAGCTGCCGTTAAAACTTAACAACAAGGTCTGGACTTGAGTTATTTTTCCTTCATCCCTCAATTATTCCCCTTTTAGTGCTTCAGAGCCAAAGCCTGGGGTCCCGCTATATCCAGATAGAAGCACCGTGACACATAAAGACACATATAGGCCACACTAAACCTGATATTCAATAGGGACCTGGGGGCGGCGCGTTTCATATACCCCTCAAAAAAATATCATGTATGTTTTCAACTCATAGTAGTGGCAGAAAGGTGTTTTGTATTTGTGGGACCAATTCATCCATGGGAGTTATGTATAACTTGTCATCAACTGATCACCATATCTGTGATGTGGAAAAAAAAGACAAACCAGTAGATCAGCAGCTTTTTACATGTGACCCCGCCCTATAGCATCATATGCAAATCAAAAAACAGGGCAGCATTGGAGCAAACATGGCAGCTGAGAACCATTATTGTTAGCTATAAGACAAAATAAATGTAGCTGCTAATATTGTATGTGTTGGAATAATGCTTATTCTTCTGTGTATTATAACAACTACATTATGTGATTGCCTGTTTCCAGACACAATGTTATGTTGTTAATAAAGTACTGTGAAAAAGAAAAGGCAGGAAGGGGCGAAGACTTGCTGCACAAGTACAGAGAGAGCTGAGAAAGAAGAAAGCCAGAAGCGGATGTGCTGAGATCCTGATCTTACTGAAAGTTATATAGTGATCCCTCAAGATACAATGGCCTCAGGATACAATATTTTCAACATACAATGGTCTTTTCTGACCCATCGTAAGTTGAAACTAGACTCAACATACAATGTCTCAGACTCAGATCCAACCAATCAAGGCCACTTCTCTGGTAAAATATCTGTATTAGTTGCAAGTTAGCAGCTATTCCTGACTGTTATATGTAAAGACTTGTATTATCTGTCTTAGTTATCTACTTATTTTTCTTAAAGAGGACCTTTCACCACTTTCAAAAAATCAAACTACACTATGTACCTCATAGTGTATCCCCTCTGATGGCAGCAGCGCTTTTTTTTTTCAAAAGGTCCCCCGGTGGCTTCACACGGCCCCCCCGTTCTTCTGTCGGGCTTTATGTAAATTAAGAAGCATCGGAACAGGGAGGAGGAGACTCCCTGTTCCTCAATGGGCGTTGCTTCTGCCCTGCTGTGAGCGCTGTCCAATCAGAGCGGACCGCTCACAGCAGGGCCGAAGGAGTTCAACCCTGCTGTGACCGGGCCGCTCTGATTGGACAGCGCTCACAGCAGGGCAGAAGCAACGCCCATTGAGGAACAGGGAGTCTCCTCCTCCCTGTTCCGATGCTTCTTAATTTACATAAAGTCCGACAGAAGAACGGGGGGCCGTGTGAAGCCACCGGGGGACCTTTTGAAAAAAAAAAAGCGCCGCTGCCATCAGAGGGGGATACACTATGAGGTACATAGTGTAGTTTGATTTTTTGAAAGTGGTGAAAGGTCCTCTTTAAATCTTCATTTTATCTTATCTTGGATGATATTTTGGAGCTTTGGAACCGATTACTCAACTTACAATGGTTTCAACATACAATGGTCCTCCTGGAACCAATTAATATTGTATCTTGAGGGACCACTGTATTCATATGTTGTGCTGTTATTTCTGAATAAAAACTTGTTGTTCCTTATGATATGCCTGATGGAGACCTGATGAATCCACTGCCAACAGAATGTGAGGTCATTTGGTAAAAAAAAACAATAAACCTCTCCCACATGCAGACTGTAATGTCATGAAGCTGATTTGGATTCTCATCCAATCAGAAAGCAGTTCCAACCATATGAACCAAATTCTTCATTACCCATAAATTAATAGTCATGTTCACTGTAACGTCATCAAGCTGACTTGTATTTCTCAATCAGAGACCAGCAACGCTACTTGCTTTGGACATTCTGGATTATTGTCCTTTGTGAACATGTCAGGAAGAGGACATTACAGAGATAGAAATAACAGAGCCACAACCAGTTGCAGCAAAAATACAGTGCTGGGATGAACGTCCCTGATGGCCATATAGACCACTTCCTGAGTAAAGGTCCTCTACTCTTCCAGTACTATCTCTATGCTGACAACACGCAATTATACACTTCATCCCCTGACATCAGCCTTGCTTTACTCCAAAACACCAGTAAATGTCTAGCAGCTGTCTCTAACATCATGTCCTCTCTGTATCTGGGTTTGATATGGGGATCTCATCTGAAAGGTAAGGGGTTATTGTTTTTGTGTGTGGTACCAGTATTTTCACGGGGACTTTTTCTGCAGTATAGTATTGGGGGGGGGGGCAGGATGGGGTGTTGAGAAGATGAGAGGATGATGGAAAAGTAGGAAAGTAAGATGTCTGTTAAACTCAGCAGAGACGAGGCGCGGCTGAAGGAAGTCACCATGGCGGTCTGGTCTGACAGAAGAAAAAGAGGAAAGAGAACGTCTACATCAGAGAAGAGAAGTCACTGGATGTAAGAGGTACATATGTGGTGCTGTATTACCCTGTATGTTCTGTAGCGCTGTATGTAATGTTTTCCAAGTATGTCTTTAAAGGGGTTGTCCGTTTTTTTTGTTTTGTTTTCTTTGTACGAGCGTTGCCTTCTCTGCTCTGTTTACTGCTCATCACTCCAAATGCTATGGCTCGCAGGTGAACAGAGCAGAGAAAGCAGCTCTCATATGAGCGCTGCCCTCTCTTCAAACAGCTGATCGGCGGGGGTGCCAGAGGACCCCGGCCACTCTGATATTGATGACCTATCCTGAGGATAGGTCATCAGTAGTAAAAAGAGGACAACCCCTTTAACAGTAGGACTGGAGGGAAGGGGTTAGGTTGAGAATTTGGCGTAGGGGGGGTTTCAATATTTGCCTCGTACAGCAGAAAAGCTAGGTGCAAACAGCGTTGAGTGAGGGGGGGGGCCCAAGTTGCTATCACTTACCTATGCACTTCACAGGCTGTTAAATAGCATGACATGTATAGCTGGGCCTGCCCTTCCTGCTCATAGAAGGGTTGCTGGCACAGAGTGACACAACAGGTCATGGCCTGCTCACTCAGAGAGGTAACAATTGTGGCAGTCACAGTAGTTTTATGGGTTCCACTCTCCTTGAATGTAGATACCCATGTACAGCATAGGGATAGGTTTAGAGTTAGGTTCCCATCCGTTTGAAGGTCAACTTGCTGAGGTGGATTTGCCCAGATATTTTTTTAGCAAAATACATTTGCTAAGCACCTTATATTTGATTGTATACTATTGTATACTATGTCTTGCTTCCGCCTTTAAATATTCACACAACTTCCATACATGTGGAGTGGCACCATAGTTTTCTCTCCTGGGGCATACTGTTCAGATGAAGTGCCAGGCACCTCAGCCATACTATCAGAGTGCCCTGGGTTGAGCAGCGGTTGGTATGCAGTTGCTTAGCCTGGGAGATCTCCCGGAAAGAGAGAACTCCATCGAGTTTAATTATGTGGAGCTCGGAGGGTGTATCCATTGCAGCAGTGTCCAGCAGGGTCCCATACGAGTCCTTGCTTTAAGGGCGATCTTCCAGACTGTAGCGTGTTCTGTAGTTTGAAATATAAGAAACTATTAGGCTTTCAAACAAATTGTATCTGTGGCAAGAATGAAAAAATTCTACATAAATGGATATAGCCACATCTGGCCATAACATTACACAATTCAACATAAATTGACATATGGAAATATGCTCTGTATCATAGTTGCCTCTGGTACCTAGCATACATCCATGTGATTATCTGTGGTGAGCATAAACAAATTCTGCATAAATAAATGGAAATATGCTTAGTACTATGAGTGTCTATGGTGCCTAGCATATTGCCACTATGTCTTTCACAGCTACATTGTACATACATTGTACGTTATAAGTATACAATTTAAAATAAACTAATTTAATCCAATAAAAAGGAAATTTCAAAAAATGCATTTGAATTAAATATATATACAATACTATGAAGATTCAGGACTAGGGATGAGCAAACCCGTGGAAGTTCAGGTTCGAAGTCAATGGGGACCTGAACTTTGGTGCAATAAAATGGCTGCAAAATAGTCGTAGTAAGGGCTAGAGGGCTGCAAAATTGGGGTAAGAGCAGGACAGTTGTCCTGCAAACAAATGTGGATAGGTAAATGACTTAAAATAACATAGAATAGAAAAAAATAAAAAAATAATAATCTTTAAGTAAAAGACAGAGGTCAAAGTGGAGTAGGAGGTTGAGGAGGCAGTGGACGTGGCGGTGTAGGTGGAAGCGATGTTGGAGGAGGAGGAGGTAGCCAACACTGTTTTTGTTTTTTTTTATTTATTTTTTTTTATTTTATTTATTTATTTATTTTAAATTTGGGAAGACCCCAAAACAGGGAAATAGAAAAGAGAATGCAAAGATAAAGTGCCCTGGAGTATAACAATGGCTGGGTACGGCCAGTATACTTGTCTACTAAGCACAAGGTACGGACAAGTCCTTTGGGATCCATGCCTGGTTCATTTTAATGAACGTGAGCTTATCCACATTGGCTGTGGACAGGCGGCTGCGCTTGTTTGTGATTACCCCCCCTGCCGTGCTAAATGCACGTTCGGACAATAAACTTGCCGCAGGGCAGGCCAGCACCTCCAAGGCATAAAGGGCAAGCTCAGGCCATGTGCCCAATTTGGAGACCCAGAAGTTGAATGGGCAGGCCCATCAGTCAGTACGTGTAGGCATGTGCACATGTACTGTTCCACCATGTTGCTGAAATGCTGTCTCCTGCTAAGACGTTCCATATCAGCTGGTAGTGCTGGTTGTTGTGGCGTACTGACAAAGCTTTTCCACATTTCAGCCATGCTAACCCTCCCTTCTGAGGTGCTGATGGTGCCCCAGCTGCCTTGGTGACTTCCTCCTCCTCCTCCTCCTCTTCCTTCACCTGGTGCTTCCACTGAGCCCCCACTGTCTGGTGTGAATGCCCTCAGCAGCGAGTCTACCAACATGCGCTTGTACTCGCGCATCTTCCGATCACGCTCCAGTGACGGAATTAAGGACAGCACGTTGTCCTTGTAGCGGCGATCCAGCAGGGTGGCCACCCAGTAATCAGCACTGGTTAGAATATGGGCAACTCGGCAGTCGTTGCGCAGGTATTGCAGCATGTAGTCACTCATGTGTGACAGGCTGCCCTGAGGCAAGGACAAGCTGTCCTCTGTGGGAGGTGTATCCCCCCAGCCACGCTCTATTGATGCCCATGAGCTGCTTTGGGTGCTACCCTGCTCTGAACACGGTTCCTCCTCATCATCATCCTCCTCATCCTGCAGAACTGTGCCCTGGCTAGACAGTTGTGTACCTGGCCTCTATTGGTGCAGGAACCCACCCTCCAAGCCACTTGTGAAAGACTGGCCTGATAACCGTTGAAATGATCCCTCTTCCTCCTCCTCTTCCTCCTCTGCCACATCCTCTTCCATCATCGCTTGAAGCGTTTTTTCAAGGAGACATAGAAGTGGGATAGTAATGCTGAGGACTGCGTCTGCACTGGCCATGTTGATGGAGTACTCAAAACAGCGCAACACGGAACACATGTCCCGCATGGAGGCCCACTCGGTGGTGAAGTGGTGCTGTTCTGCAGAGCAACTCACCCATGCATGCTGCAGCTGAAACTCCACTATTGCCAGCTGCTGTTTGCACAGTCTCTCCAGCATGTGCAAGGTGGAATTCCACCTTGTGGGTATGTCACATATGAGGCAGTGAGCGGGAAGGCCGAAGTTACGCTGCAGCGCAGACAGGCGAGCAGCAGCAGGGTGAGACCGCCGAAAGTGAGCACAGACTGCCCGCACTTTCTGCAGCAGCTCTGAGATATCAGGGTAATTTTTCAGGAACCTCTGCACCACCAAATTCAGCACATGCGCCAGGCAAGGGATGTGCATCAAATCGGCTAGCCCCAGAGCTGCTACGAGATTTCGCCCATTATCGCACACACCACCAGGCCGGGCTTGAGGCTCAGTGGCACCAACCACTCATCGGTCTTTTGTTCAATGCCCGTCCATAGCTCCTGCGCGGTGTGGGGTTTTTCCCCCAAACAGATGAGTTTCAAAACAGCCTGCTGTCGTTTACCCCTGGCTGTGCTGAAGTTGGTGGTGAAGGTGTTACGCTGACCGGATGAGGAGGTGATAGAGGAGGAAGCGGAGGAGGAGGCAACAGGCAGCAACGAGAAATGTCCTGCAATCCTCGGTGGCGGTAGGACATGCGCCAAACTGCTATCCGCCTCAGGCCCAGCCGCCACTGCATTTACCCAGTGTGCAGTCAGAGAGATATAATGTCCCTGCCCGTGTTTACAGGTCCACGTATCAGTAGTTATGTGGACCTTGCCACAGATGGCGTTGCGCAGTGCACACCTGATTTTGTCCGCCACTTGTTCGTGCAGGGCAGGGATGGCTCGCCTGGAAAAGTAGTGGCGGCTGGGAACCACGTACTGAGGGACAGCCACCGCCATAAGGTTTTTAAAAGCGTTCGTCTCCACCAGACAGAATGACAGCATTTCAAAGGCCAGGAATTTTGAAATGCTGGCATTCAGGGCCAGGGAGGGGGGTACTTCCTCTTTCTCTCTAGTGTTTGTGGGATAGACAGCTGAACGCTTCCATGGGATAGTGTGGGCATGCTTGGTGACGGTGGTGGAGGTGGTGGTGTTGCTGCCACATCCTCTGTTTCCGGGGCGGCAGGTGCCACTGTCACTACAGAGGAGGAGGAAGAGGCAGAGACCACAGCAGAAGAGGGAGCAAGAGGAGCCTGAGATCTTTTGTGGTTTTTCAGGTGTGTACTCTATTGCAGCTCGTGCTTTGCATTTAGATGCCTGGTAATGCAGGTGGTGCTCAGGTTTAGAACATTTATGCCTCGCTTTAAGCTCTGATTGCACAGCGTGCAAACTACTCGCGTTTTGTCATCAGCACATTGTCTGAAGAATTGCCACGCCTGGGAACTCCTTGGAGCTGGCTTTGGAGTGCTCATTTCCTGGGTGCGGTGGGCAGTAGCAAGCGTACTGGCTAGGGGACAGCCACTCTGCTTTTGCACCCTGCTCCCTCTTTTGCTGTGTGGCTGGCGCTGTGTGACCACCACTTCTTCCTTCGAACTGCACACGTCACTCACATGACCTTGATTCCATGTGGGGTCTAGGACCTCATCATCCTCCACATCATCTTTCACCCACTCTTCACCCCTACCCTCCTTGCCGGTCTGCACACCGCAGAAAGCCGCAGCAGTTGGCACCTGTGTTTCGTCATCATCAGAGACGTGCTGCGGTGGTCCTCCCATGTCCACATCCTGAAACATAAGTGGTTGGGCATTAGTGCACTCAATCTCTTCCACATCTGGGGCAGGGCTAAGTAGATGGCCCATGGAAACCCCACCAGCAGAGTCATCAAAAAGCATCAGTGACTGCTGCATGACTTGGGGCTCAGACTGCTTGGCTAATTTGCAAGGGGGTGAGGTGAAAGACAGATGCCCATGGGCTGCAGGTGCCAACTTTGCGCTTTCAGCAGGGGACCAGGTGGGAGACAATGTGAAGGAACTGGAGGCACTGTCAGCCATCCAATCTACTACTACCTCTACTTGTTCTGGCCTCACCATTCGTACACCAGTATTCGGGCATACAAAATGATGCTGAACGTCCTGTCGCCTACGTGCACCTGAGGATGTTTTATTTGGGCATGTAGCTGGCACAGATCGACCACGTCCTCTCCCTGCAACAGGGGCTCCACCAGTACCAGCAGCACCACGACCAGGGCCACGTCCCTTATTAGATGCTCTCCTCATTCTTTCAGGTCACCCACCGAACTAACAGACAGATTAACTTTATTAATTTCCCTCTCATGTATGCAGTGCAGGTGTACCTCTCACCAAAAACATGAATATGTCACCTGCCGGATTAACAGACGGATTAACTGTATTAATTTCCCTTTCACGTATGCAGTACAACTGTATGTCTTAGCAAAAATGTGAATATGTTACCTGCTGGATTAGCAGACGGATTAACTCTATTTATTTCCCTGTCACGTATGCAGTACAACTGTATGTCTTAGCAAAAATGTGAATATGTCACCTGCCGGATTAGCAGACAGATTAACTGTATTAATTTCCCTGTCACGTATGCAGTACAACTGTATGTCTTAGCAAAAATGTGAATATGTTACCTGCTGGATTAGCAGACGAATTACCTCTATTTATTTCCCTGTCACGTATGCAGTACAACTGTATGTCTTAGGAAAAATGTGAATGTCACCTGCCGGACTAGCAGAAGGATTAACTGTATGAATTTCCCTGTCACGTATGCAGTACAACTGTATGTTTTAGCAAAAACGTGAATATGTCACCCACCGGATTAACAGATGGATTAACTATTATATTTTTGTGTCAGGGGTACAAAGATGATGCATTGCACCCACAAAAATCACTATAGGTCTCACACAGAATTAACATCCAGATTAAATATTATATTTCTGTGTCAGGGGTGCAAAGCTGGTGTATTGCACCCACAAAAATCGCTATAGGTCTCACACAGAATTAACATCCAGATTAAATATTATATTTCTGTGCCAGGGGTGCAAAGCTGGTGTATTGCACCCACAAAAATCACTATATATACTGTAGGTCACCCACAGAATAAATAGCCAGATTCCTAACACTTTCCCTCACTTCAGCTGCCTGCTTCCTGTCCCTGCACTTCTCAGAGCTGATGGGCAGTGCTACATGTGATCCAGCTTACTAGGCATGGCTGTGATGGCTTCTAAGTGCCCACAGCTTAAAAGCTTGTTGATTGGCTGTCCTGCAGCCTTTCAACAAGTTTTATTAAGCCCACACCCGAACTCGAACCCAGACTTTTTCTTCAAAGTTTGGGTTCGGGTGCCCGAACTCGCAAAGTTCGGTACGAACCCGAACTTTACAGTTCGGGTTCACTCAACACTATCCAGGGCTTCCTGAGGGAACATCAGCTGGTTGTTGAACATACTGAGATGGTCATCACTGCTCTTCCCCTTTTCAGTGAGCTTGTACCAGAACTGGTCCTAACACAAATTACATTGCATGTTGACAACTTTTATTGCTGGAAAAAAAAACAACATTAATAATAATGTAAAAACAAATCTAAGGGGTCAAATAGTGGTAGCACACATGCTTGACATGATGTTTATAAAAGAGGTAATTTAACCCCTTCGAGCGCCAGCCAGTTTGGACCAAATGCTGGAGCCCCATTTTTCAAATCTGACATGCGTCACTTTATGTGGTAATAACTTTAGAACGCTTTTACTTATCCAGGCCATTCTGAGATTGTTTTCTCGTGACATGTTGTACTTCATCACAGTGGTAAATTTTAGTCGATATATTTCTCCTTTATTTTAAAAAAATCCCAAATTTACCAAAAATTTGGAAAAATTCACAATTTTTTAGATTTGAATTTCTCTTCTTTTAAGACTGATAGTAATCCCTCATAAAATAGTTATCAGTCATCATTCCCCATATGTCTACTTTATGTTGGCATCATTTTATAAATGTAATTTTACTTTTTTAGGACTTTAGAAGGCTTGCAAGTTTAGAAGCCATTTTTTTAAATTTTCAACAAAATTTCCAAAACCATTTTTTTAAGCACAAATTCAGATATAAAGTGATTTTGAGGGGCTTACGTAATGGAAACCACTTAGAAATGACCCCATTTTAGAAACTACATCCCTCAAATTATTCAAAACGGATGTTACAAACTTTGTTAAGCCTTCAGGTGTTCCACAAGAATTAAAGGAAAATTCAGACGAAATGTCAACATTTTATTTTTTAAGCAGATTTTTCATGTTAGGCAATTTTTTCTTGCAACACAGCAAGGGTTAACAGCAAGCTAAACCTCAATATACATTACCCTGATTCTGCAGTTTACAGAAATACCTCATATGTGGTGATAAACGTCTCTATGGGTTTGTGGCAGTGATCAGAAGAAAAGGAGCGCCATACGAATTTTGGAGGCCGATTTTGCTAGAATGGTTTTTAGGCACCATTTTGTAATTGAGAGACCCTGACGTACCCCTACAGTGGAAACCCTCAAAAAGTGACCCCAATTTGGAAACTACACCCTTTAAAGAATATATTAAGGGGGGTACTGACCACTTTGACCCCCTAAGCGTTCGGAATTTGGAAACACTTGGCTGTGAAAATTTAAAATTTCATTTCTTCCAATAAAATGTTGCTTTATCCCCAAATTTTTCATTTTCACAAGGGGTAACAGGAGAAAAGCACCTGATCATGAGCCGCTGCCATCATAAAATACAGCGCAGCAGGGACGGCAACGGAGGCGTGAGCGGAGACTCCGGGGCTGTGAAACGTTATAGTGTCATAGCCCCGGTAAGCATTTTGGACGTCAGTGTACGTCCAAATGGAGTGAATTACTTGCGATTTGGACGTACAGTAACGTCCAAATGCGGGAAGGGGTTAAAGAGGTTGTTTGACTTCAGTAAGTGGCATTTATCATGTAGAGAAAGTTAATACAAGCCACTTACTAATATATTATTATCCATATTGCCTCCTTTGCTGGCTGGATTCATTTTTCCATCACATTGTACACTGCTCATTTCCATGGTTACAGACCACCCTGCAATCCATCAGTGGTGGTCGTGCTTGCACAATATAGGAAAAAGCACCAGCCTATGTGCGATCCCATGGTCCCGGCCACCAGAGAGTCTGACCCTTTCTCCTATAGTGTGCAAGCACAACCACCGCTAATGGATTGCAGGTCTGTAACCATGGAAACAAGCAGTGTATAATGTGATGGAAAAATAAATCCAGCCAGCAAAGGAAGCAATATTAACTGTATTAACTATTTCTACATGATAAATGCCACTTACTGAAGTGAGACATCCCCTTTTAAGGTGACACTAATTCTATCTGGTCACATGACATAAACGGGTAAAGGCAGGGTTGTACCTAGGTGGCGAAAACTGATACAGCCCCCCCATGCCAATTTCTTAAACTAACCCCTTCCCTTCAGCCCATGGTCCTTCGGCTGCCCCCCTTCTTGCCCTTACCTGGTGCTGCCTGAGGTGATTGCCTCACCTGGCCTCAGTGGTGCTGCACCCCTGGGTAAAGGGGACAATTACTTTTTTATTTTGCGATTGTAAATTGACACCTATGAGGCAACCAATTTTCATCATGCTTCCATTTCTTGTGGAAAGAGGCCCTTGGCACTTTCATCTGACATGATATATTTGCACTATATCTTTAAAATAGTGGGTCAGTATGCTATCCATTGAAAAAAACGGATAACACACTGAAGAAATTTACTGTTGTGTCCATGAATCCTTACTCTTTAATTTTCATAAAGCGAAAGAGAATTCTTTTAGTTTTAAACTCATGTTTGGCTGCACTTGTAGCAATTTATTCTCCAAGATTGTCTGCACTGTTATTATAATTCACATTATAATAATATGAACATTAATAAGCAACGAGATGTCGCCTGTGTCTATACTGTATTCTAGAATGTAAAGGTCATCATATTTAGAATCAAGCATGAATGCTGCTAGACTCGCACCCACCAATTTTCTTCAGCTGCCTTTTCCCAAAGGACTTATTACCTTTTCCCTTGCTTGGCTACATGATTTCTGTCAGGGGTAGTTTACCATTGAAAATGTGGCAGAATTCATGTGCAGTTTGTGGCAAAAACTAGTGCACATGCCTTGCAAGGGATGTAACACATTAAGAAGGGGTGAGGCTCAAATGTGCTTTTTTTTTTTTTTTTTTTTTTTTTTTTTAGTAAACTAAGCCAACAAATTATTGTGCCATATTTATTATCTAGCATTAGTCACTGTGGTGAATCTGGTCCAATTTAAGACTGTCTAGTCATAGTTTACAATGTCTAAATCTTAAACTGACCATACACAGTAGATAGAAGTTGATTGATGGTTGAACAGCATTACAACAAATAAACACCTGGCGAATGTTCGTTCCACAGACATAGCGGTACACATTTTAGACCATATTGGCTGTTACAGTTGTTCAAATTGCTCATACATGTTCAGTGAAATTGGATGATGGACCAGGGGCGTAGCAAAGGGGAAGGGGGCAGGAGGAGCATGTGCCCCAGGCGCAGAGAGTTGAGGGGAGGCCTGGGCAGTTGATTGCGATGGTAAAACAGGGAGATAACGGCTCTCTGTTTCACCATTCATGCTCAGCTGCCAGAGCTCCCCAGCAGTCCGCACATCACTCTTCAGGGCTGTGTAGGAGGAGTGTGCAGGCCCAGGAATTAGCTTGCACACTTCTTCTACACAGCCCAGCAGTGCAAATTGCGACCCCATCATGCATGCTGGGAACGCTGGATAATCATCAGGTGAACAGGTGATTATTAAGTATTTTTTTTACTTTATTAATCATGGTTTGGGGGCAAAATGCAGGCATAACTACTGTGAGGGGGGACAATGTGATGGAGCACAATGTGGGTTAACTACTGTTACGGAACACAGTGTGAGCAATACTGCTTTGAGGGGGTACCATGTAGGCATAACTACTGTGAAGGGGGCAGAATGTGGGGGCACAATGTAGGCATTACTAATGTGAAGTGGCCCAATATGGGCATGACTACTATGAAGGGGGTACAATGTTGGCATTACTACTGTGACAGGGCACAATGTTGGCATTACTCTGTGACAGGACACAATGTGGCATTACTACTGTGAAGGAGTCACAATGTGGGCATAACTACTGTGAGGGGGCACAATATGACAATTTCTACCGTAAAGGGGACACAATGTGAACATGACTATTGTGAGGGGGTACAATGTGGAAATTACTACTATGAGGGGGCACAATGTGGGCATTACTACTATGTGATAGCAATAAAGTAATGCCCTAGATTACCCTGTTATACTATTCAATGGTATAATCTAGGGCATTGTTTTTATAGGGTCAGGTTCCAGACGGGGTTACCTTTTCAGGTGGGGCAAGTGCTTTGTGGCTAGGTTTTACAGGGCTAGCACAGTGCCCTCTACTAGGGCTTTAACAGGGACAGTTTCCATTCCTCTATCACCACAGCCTCCTTGTTCTGGTTCCAGTGGACATCATGCCGACACACCAGCGAAACCCTGGATGCTGTAAGACCACTTGGGGCTTTCATTTATCGCAAGGTGTATTGGTACTGCCTTGTACCATATGATAGAATTTATCAGGTGTACAGATTGGGGGCTTTTTATGCTGATCTTTGTCCCCCTCGGCACTGCCAGAGGATTCATCATAAATTAGGCGCTCCATGCGTCTGGAGTAAAAAATACTCAGGTTCCTGACTGGACACCATAACAGAAAAGAAGAATGGATATCTTGGTGTATTTTGTACTGTTGTTCTGCATTCAGTAGATATTAGCCATATGGTGCAAATATTTTAGAGATTGTATTAAAACAGCCTTTAAACTTCAAATTCATTCTAAGAGACAGATAGACACACTAATATATCATTGTGACAGTAAGCCCTGCTTGCCATGGTAGGAAAATATGGCCTCAGATTGTATTAGGATTTACATTCATCTCCAAATATAATTGCTTCATCTTTTCTTCCAAAACCTACAGGAACCATCTGTGACTATTTCTCATTAAATTAAGGACTTGGTGAAAGATAGGTTCTGCATCAAAGTTCCTATATATTAGTTCACACTTGTTTGATTATCCCATGACAGTTTAAGAAAAAAAATTTGAGGGAAAATTGGCTCCTTCTGGATTTATTGGTGAGAACCCAAATAATACATTAGAAAATTTGAGATAGAGAAAAGTAACAGTGTATATAAACTAGTTTATTTTTCATATTTCATAAAGTGCTCCATCCCTTTAAAGATGTACATATGACAATTTCATGGTATATATGAAAGTGCTATTACTGATACAAATCTGAATATAACTTATATCTCTCATATTAAATACTTATACTACTACCACAGTACATAACCTATGTCTCACACTGAAAAATTATACTGCTTAACTGGGCGACAATCCCTAGCCTGAATAAGTGCTGGGGCGTAAAGGGAAGGGGAACAAGAGGAAAATACAACAAACAAAGACAGAACACAAACACAATATTGGAGGGTCAGCAAGCCAAAAGTCGTACCAGGAAGTCACGTCAAAACCAGGGGAGAGAGCAAAAGCAAGGTCAAAAATACACAGCCGAAGTCCAAAACACAGTAGTCACAATGAGGATTAGCAAGCACTAACACTGGAGGTATAGACAGAATCTCAGGCCATACCTAATGGAGCTGTTGCGAGTTTTCATGGACCAGATGCATAATATGGCTCAGATGATTCAGGATCTGGCCGAGAGACTCCAACATCAGGAGCAACTACAGACTGTACCTGCAGCTGTTTCCTCCATGCAAAACACCCATCTTGAACCGAAAATTCTTCAGATCTTTTAAGGAGAGTTGCAAACTCTATTTCCTTCTGCGTTCTCACTCCTCGGGTTCTGAGCAGCAGAGGGTCGGCATAATTATATCTTTGCTGCAAGGAGATCAACAGGAATGGGCATTTTCGCTTCCGTCTGACTCTCCTTGTTTATTGTCTGTGGAGACTGTCTGTGCATTTTTTCTTCTTTATGAAGAACCTGATATGACCATGGTCGCTGAAAACCAGCTTAGAACTCTCTGTCAGGGTAACCGTCCAGTTGATTATTGTGCTGAGTTTCGTAAATGGTGTGTCTCCTCAGAATGGAACGATCCTGCGTTAAGAAGTCAGTTTAGGGTGGGACTGTCTGATCACCTTAAGGACTTACTTGTTAGCTATCCCTCCCCAGATACCCTAGAAGCGACCATGACCTTAGCTATCAGACTTGACTGACGGTTTCGGGAAAGACAAAAGGAACGTCTGACCGCCCCTAAAGTGGTCGTTCCGCCCAATGTTCCTCTTCAGAGACCTCCTACTGCCGAAACCCTGGAGGAGCCCATGCAACTGGAATTAACTATGAGGGATCAGAGACGCTTGAAGGGAGCTTGTTTTTACTGCGGTGAGATGGACCATTGGCTCCAGCAGTGCCCGAGACTTCCTCCTTCAAAGAAGTCTTTCCCGAGAAGTAAGGTATCTCCCAAGGTGGTATGAAAGAAGTTTTTGTTACCGATTACCATTTCGTATTTCTTGTGTAAGGGTTCAGGTGAAGCATTCGTGGATTCCGGATCTGCATCTAATTTTATTGACTATGAGTTTGCTCAATCTTTGGGAGTGCCTATAATTCCTTTAAGAAGCGTTATTCAAATTATTGCTCTTGATTCTACACCACTTAGTAATGGGAGGGTAGAGTTTTTAATTCCTGATGTTACCCTAATTGTAGGAGTTTCTCATTCTGAGACTTGTTCGTTTCTTGTTTTAAAAAATTTACCTGCTGATCTTGTCCTAGGTTACAGGACCACAATCCTGTAATCAATTGGTCGTCAGGTGAATTGGAGAAATGGGGGTCTAATTGTGATAAATGTTGCATGTCAGTACTGTAGGCTGGGACTACTGTAAAGTCACTGATTCTTCCGGAGTATATCAGAGACTTTTCAGATGTATTTTCCATGTCTGAGACTGACTTCCTTCCTCCCCATCGGCCTTATGATTGTTCTATCGATCTCATTGAAGGGTCCAAATATCCCAAGAGTCGTATCTATAATCTTTGTGCCCCAGAGCGTCAGGCTATGAGGGAGTACCTTACTGAGAGTCTGGCTAAGGGTCATATCGACCCTCAGTATCACCAATGGGGGCAGGCTTTTTCTTTGTCAGCAAGAAGGATGGAGGGTTAAAGAGGACCTTTCACCACTCCTAACATGCCTGTTTTAATAGCTCCATGCATTCCCCATGTACTAATAATTCTGGAACATCTATTCTTATGGCTCTGTGTTGTGTCATTCCTTTATTATTTGCACTAGAAGTTATGAATGAATTGCTATTTGCCTTCAGTAAAGGAACAGAGGGGAGGTAACAAGTTTGGGGTGTGTACCTGCATAGGCTGACTCTAGCCAATCAGTGCTGCCATGTTCAGGCTGTGCAGGTACACACCCCCAACTTGTTACCTCCCCTCTGTCCCCTTACTGAAGACAAATAGCAATTCATTCATAACTTCTAGTGCAAATAATAAAGGAATGGCACAACATACAGACATAAGAATAGATGTTCCAGAATTGTTATTACATGGGGAATGCATGAAGCTATTAAAACAGGCATGTGAGGAGTGGTGTAAGGTCCTCTTTAACCCCTTGGCGACCAGCGCGTAATAGTACGGCGCTGCGGCAAGGTGCTAGACGCCCAGCGCCGTACTATTACTGAGCGCTGATCGGGCGGGTGCAGGAGCTGCGCCCGCCTGATCAGAGTCGGGGGTCTGGCTGTGCCCAGGTGCCGGACCCCTGAGGAATGCGCCAGCATCGGTGAAAACACCGATGCCGGCACATTAACCCTTCATGTGCCGCGGTCAGCGCTGACCACGGCACATGAGGTGTGCCGCATGTTCAGGATGCCGCGCGGGGACCCGATGGCTTGGATGGCAGCCCAATGCCTTCCTTAGGCATCGTGGCAGCCATCGCTGCGAGCCTGTGCAATCCAGCCTCCTGGATCGCACAGGAAGCAGGCTGTAAGTGTATTACTGTGAGTAATACACTTACAGCCAATGCATTACAATACAAAGTATTGTAATACATTGTGAAGGGGATCAGAACCCCCAAAAGTTAAAAAAAAAGTGTAAAAAGGTGAAAAAAGCAAAAAATAAAGTTAAAAAAATAATAATAAAAGTTTCAAGTAAAAAAAAATGCCATTTTCCCCCAAAAAAAGTAAACAAAATTGTTAAAAAAAGAAAAAAAATAGAAAAAGTAGGCATATTAGGTATCGCCGCGTCCGTATCGACCGGCTCTATAAAAATATCACATGATCTATCCCGCCAAGTGAACACAGTAAAAAATAAAAACAGTGCCAAAAAAGCCATTTTTTGGTCACCTTCCCCCACAAAAAGTGTAATACTACGCGATCAAAAAGATGTATTTACCCCAAAATGGTACTAAAAAAATCGCCATCTTGCCCCGCAAAAAATGATACCCTACCTGAGACAATCGCCAAAAAAAATATATATATATGGCTCTTAGAAAATGGCAACACAAAAAAAAGATTTTATTCTGTTCAAAAATAAATCTATTGTGTAAAACTTTTCTAAAATAAAAAAGTTAGACATATTGGGTATCGCCACGTCCGTAACAACCTGCTCTATAAAAATATTACATGAGATAGCCCCCCAGGTGAATGCTGCAAAAAATAAAAAAAAAAACTATGCCAAAACAACCATTTTTTTCCCTCTTGCCTCACAAAAACTGTAATAGCAGGCGATCAAAAAGGCGCATTTAACCCAAAATGGTACCAATCAAACCGTCATCTTGTTCCGTAAAAATGATACCCTACCTGAGACAATCGCCCAAAGAATAAAAAAAATATGGCTCTCAGGAAATGGCAACACAAAAAAAAGATTTTATTCTGTTCAAAAATAAATCTATTGTGTAAAACGTTCCTAAAATAAAAAAGTTAGACATATTGGGTATCACCACGTCCGTAACAACCTGCTCTATAAAAAATATTACATGAGATGGCCCCCCAGGTGAATGCTGCAAAAAAAAAAAACTATGCCAAAACAACCATTTTTTCCCCTCTTGCCTCACAAAAAGTGTAATAGCAGGCGATCAAAAAGGCGTATTTAACCCAAAATGGTACCAATCAAACCGTCATCTTGTCCCGTAAAAATTGATACCCTACCTAAGAGAATCGCCCAAAAAATTAAAAAAATATGGCTCTCTGAAAATGGCAGCACATAAACAAGATTTAATTCTGTTCTAAAATGCATCTAATGTGTAAAACTTAACAATAATAAAAATGGTAGACATATTGGGTATCCCCGCGTTCGTAACAACCTGCTCTATAAAAATATCACATGATTTGCCCCCTCAGGTGAATGCTGTAAAAAATTTTTTTTAAAAACTATGCCAAAACAGCTATTTTTTCACCCTGACTCACAAAAAGTGTAATACCAAGCAATAAAAAAGTGTTATGTACCCCAAAATGGTACCAATAAAAACGTCACCTCATCCTGCAAAAAATGAGCCCCCACATAAGACAATAACTCAAAAAAATAAAAATCAATGGCTTCCGCAAACCAATCCATCAAAAGCTGTTCTGCAAAATCCATATGGTGCTCCTTCCGTTCTGAGTCCTGCCATGTGCCCGCACAGCAGTTTACCACCACATATGGGGTGTTGCCGCATCCAGGAGAAAATGGGTAACAAATTATGGGGTGCTTTTCTCCTGTTATCCCTTGTGAAAATGAAAATTTTGGGGCTAAAGCAACATTTTATTGGAAGAAATGAAACTTTTTATTTTCATAGCCAAGTGTTTCCAAATTCCATAAATTCCGTAAAAGGGGTCAAAGTGGCCAGTACCCCCCTTAATATATTCTTTGAAGGGTGTAGTTTCCAAAATGGGGTCATTTTATGAGGATTTCCACTGTAGGGGTACGTCAGGGTCTCTCAATTACAAAATGGTGCCTAAAAACCATTCTAGCAAAATCTGCCTCTAAAATCCATATGGCACTCCTTTCCTTCTGACCACTGCCACAAACCCATAGAGACGTTTACCACCACATATGGGGTATTTCTGTAAACTGCAGAATCAGAGCAATGTATATTGAGGTTTAGTTTGCTGTTAACCCTTGCTGTGTTGCAAGAAAAAAATTATTAACATGAATAATCTACCAAAAAAGTGAAATTTCACCTCCATTTTCCGTTAATTCTTGTGGAACACCTGAAGGGTTAACAAAGTTTGTGACAGCAGTTTTTTATAATTTGAGGGGTGTAGTTTCTAAAATGGGGTCATTTATGGGTGGGTTTCATTATGTAAGCCCCTCATAATCACTTTATATCTGAATTGGTGCTTAAAAAAATGGTTTTGGAAAATTTGGTGAAAATTTGAAAAATGGCTTCTAAACTTCTAAGCCCTCTAACGTCCTAAAAAAGTAAAATGACATTTATAAAATGATGCCAACATAAAGTATACATATGGGGAATGTAAAATAATAACTATTTTTGGAGGTATTACTATTTATTTTGAAAATTGAGAAATTGAAATTTGCTAATTTTTCCAAATTTTTGATAAATTTAGTAATTTTTTATAAATAAAAATGAAATATTTTGCCACAAATTTACTACTGTCGTGAAGCACAATATGTGACGAGAAAACAATCTCAGAATGGCATGTCAGATTTGCAAAAAATGGCCTGGGCATGAAGGTGAAAACAGGCCTGGGGTTGAAGGGGTTAAGGCCTTGCATTGATTATAGGGAATTGAACAAAATCACTGTTAAAAACAGATACCCTCTGCCCCTTATTCCAGATTTATAGAACCAGGTCCAAGGAGCCTGCTGGTTCTCAAAACTAGATTTAAAAGGGGCCTATAACCTGATTAGGATTAAGGAGGGAGATGAGTGGAAAACAGCCTTCAATACCCCAAAGGGTCACTATGAGTACCTAGTGATGCCTTTTGCGTTAAGTAATGCACCAGCCATTTTTCAAAATTTTGTAAATGATATTTTTAGGCCATTTATTGGTAGATTCATGATCGTCTATATTGATGACATCCTCATTTTTTTCGGCTGATTGGGAGTCACATGTCTCTCACACTAGATAGGTGTTGGAGGTGTTACGCAAAAATAAATTATTTGTAAAAGGGGAAAAATTTATTTTTGGTTCTCCAAGAGGTGGCTTTTCTAGGTTATATCCTTACCCCTTTATCTTTTAAGATGAACCCTGCTAAGGTGCAGGCCATCCTAGATTGGGTGCGACCTTCCTCCCTAAAGGTGCTCCAACGCTTTCTGGGATTTGCAAATTTTTACCATAAATTTAATAAAAAAATTTCGGTAGTGGCCAAGCCTATTACGGATTTGACTCGTAAGGGAGCAGATCTGGTCAATTGGTCCCCGGTAGCTATTGAGGCGTGTGAATCATGCTCCTGTATTGATTCAACCCGACCAAACCAAGCCCTTTATAGTGGAGGTGGATGCTTCTTAGGATGGTGTAGGGGCGGTACTATCCCAAGGATCCTCCACTTTAACAAATCTTAAGCCACGTGCTTTTTTTTCACGGAAATTCTCTCCTGCCGAAAGAAATTATGATATCGGCAACAGGTAATTATTAGCGATTAAATGGTCTTTTGAGGAATGGCATCATTTTTGGGAGGGGGCATTACACCGTGTTACGGTCCTCACGGATCTTAAAAACCTAATGTTTTTGGAGTCCGCTAAGCGGTTAAATCCTAGACAGACCAGTTGGGCTTTGTTTTTTACTCGTTTTGACTTTTGTGTTACCTCCAGGCCCGGAAGTAAGAACATTAAGGCTGATGCTTGCCAGTCTCCTGAGATTCCTCCTGAATCCATCCTGCCAGTCATCAAGGAGATGGGGAGGACGCCGGCCACGCAGAGACTGAACGCGCGCCGGGTCCTCCCCGCCCCTGTTGTCATGGAGACGAGGTCGCACATCTCGTCCTCGCTCCTGAACAACAGTGGGAGTCCGGCGGCGCTGCACCGAGAAAGCACGCCGCCAGCTCCCCGTGACAGGAGGTTGGGATGTGGCTGATGAGAAGCAGCACCTGTATGTAGTCTCCATTACCACAACCCCACATTACCACAGTCTGTCTTGTCCATCCTCTCTGTATTTCATGTCTCCTCATGAACTCCATTCTTACAGAGATCTGTTTTTTTGTGTTCTGACAGATCAGAAAAACAGAAAACTAAATGGTGGTGTGAACTAGTTGTTTATTCACTAGAGTATTTACAACAAGCAGTGCTGTGCCTTCTTTAACATAACCCAATACAGTGACAGATACTGACCTAATAGACAGTTCTGTACTGTCTTAATGAAACCAACATACATTGCCTTCAGAAGTGCGTTATACACCATGTTCGAAATTATTATGCAAACTAGATTTAAGTGTAAAGGTTAAATTTTTTGTTTTTCAATGAAACTCATTGATGGTATTGTGTCTCAGGGCTCTTTGGATCACTGAAATCAATCTCAGATACCTGTGATAATTAGTTTGCCAGGTGAGCCCAATTAAAGGAAAACTGGATGTTCCACAATATTAAGCAGGCCACTGTTCTCAAGTAAAATGGGAAAGAAAAAGGATCTCTCTGCTGCCGAAAAGCATCAAATAGTGCAATGCCTTGGACAAGGGATGAAAACATTAGATATTTCACGAAAACTTAAGCGTGATCATCATACTGTGAAGAGATTTGTGGCTGATTCAGAGCACAGACGTGTTTGTGCTGATAAAGGCAGAATGAGGAAGGTTTCTGCCAGGCAAGTTCATCGAATTAAGAGAGCAGCTGCTAAAAAGCCATTACAAACCAGCAAACATATATTTGAAGCTGCTGGTGCCTTTGGAGTCCCTCGAACCTCAAGGTGTAGGATCCTTGAAAGGCTTTCTGTGGTGCATAAACCTACTATTTGGTCACCCCTAACCAGTGCTCATAAGCAGAAACGGTTGCAGTGGGCCCAGACATACATGAAGACTAATTTTCAAACAGTCTTGTTTACTGATGATTGTCATGCAACCCTGGATGGTCCAGATGGATGGTTGGTGGATGGCCACCATGTCCCAACAAGGCTGCAACGTCAGCAAGGAGGTGGAGGAGTCATGTTTTGGGCCAGAATCATGGCAAGAGAGCTGGTAGGACCCTTTAGGGTTCCTGAAGGTGTGAAAATGACCTCTGCAAAGTACATAGAGTTTCTGACAGACAACTTTCTTCCATGGTACAAAAAGCAGAAAAGTCTCTTCAGGAGCAAAATCATCTTCATGCATGACAATGCACCATCTCATGCTGTAAAGAATACCTCTGTGTCATTGGCTTCTATGGGCATAAAAGGAGATAAGCTCATGGTGTGGCCACCATCTTCCCCTGACCTCAACCCTATAGAGAACCTTTGGAATATCATCAAGCAAAAGATCTATGAGGGTGGGAGGCAGTTCACATCAAAACAGCAGCTTTGGGAGGCTATTCTGACATCATGCAAAGAAATTCAAGCAGAAAATCTCCAAAAACTCACAAGTTCAATGGATGCAAGAATTGTGAAGGTGATATCAAAGAAGGGTTCCTATGTTAACATGTCACTTGGCCTGTTAGGATGTTTTGGATTTAAATAGCTTTTTATTTCAGTGAATGTGACCTCCTAATGCTGCAAATTCCACAAATGAGCATTTTCAGTTCTTAAAAACATATAAAATGTTTAGAAACTCTACTGTGCATAATAATTTGGAACAGTACATTTTGGGTGTTTTTAATTTTTGAAGAATATACTGTTATCATTGGGAGGTTTGTTCAATAAAATTCGATGTATACTCTAACGGGTGATGACTTTTATTATACTGACTATCATTTGCACCGACCATTTAGGAAAATGAGAGATAAATATCATTTGCATAATAATTTGGAACATGGTGTAAAGTGTCCAAAAATTACAGTACTTTGATACATAGAGGTACTTTACAGAGACCAAGTAACAGTCTGATATGGTGCCCTAAAAACCATACTATAGAGTTGACAATTAATACAGTCAAACAGTGCCCAAATAATATGATACTGTGAACACTCTGGAGCTTCCACACACAATGCTGCAGCATTTATGTTAGGTGTGGCCAATCCCTAAGGTTATATTCAAATGTAGAAACTGCATGTTAAAATGTGAAAACTGGATCTGAAAAATACATACAGTTTTGGAGAGATTTTTTTTTACAGGAGAAACTGTAAAATAACAATTTCACCTGTAAAAAAAATAACATGGTGTCAATTACTTCATCACGGCAAGGCAACAAAACTGCCTGTGGTTTTTAACTGCATCGAGGTGTTTAGCTACTGGGGGCTGTATGGGTTTTTAGCTTTTAAAAATGTTTGTACCCATTGAAAGAGAGCAGGTATTTAAACAAAAGGATTTAAATAATAAGCATATTGATCAGATCAAGAGTACTAGTTGATGCCCTGAGAAGTACACTATTCTAGCTAAATGTGTGCACACACACACACACACACATATATATATATATGAGGATCGCTGCATTATCTCTAGAGATGAGCGAGCACTAAAATGCTCGGGTGCTCGTTATTCGAGTCGAACTTTTCCCGATGCTCGGGTGCTCGTTTCGAATAACGAACCCCATTGAAGTCAATGGGAGACTCGAGCATTTTTGCAGGGGACCAAGGCTCTGCCTAGGGAAGGCTGGGTGAAAACCTGGAAACCTCAGAAAATGATGGAAACACCACGGAAATGGACAGGAAACAGCAGGGGCAGCATGCATGGATGCCTCTGAGGCTGCCTAATCCCACCATTACCCCAAATTCTCCTAGTGGGGCATGTGTGGTATCGATTCTTCTCAGTTTAAAATCGTATACGTCCCCTACCTTGGGACCATATATTTCATGGATTTTTCGAACACGGAAAAGGAAAAAGAGCTTGCTCTGGCCAGGGGAGTGTCTTTTCTACTGCAGCTAAGGGGACGTGTCCATGCTCTGCCTATCACAGGTCAGGAGCCAATTAAAAGAGGAACAAACAAAAATCAGTATAATATCTAATACGTCCCCTATCCGGGTAAATTGTTTGGAGAAAGGGCCTGTAGGTGGGGGGCAGGCTGGGGGGAAGGAGGTTGAGCTGGAAGAGCCAGAGGAGTGCCCCCTGGGCTAGCGTGTGTGGTGGTGACAACAGCCGGATGGATTTGGAAAAACTGTAGCATCAACCGGTACGGTATGTATTCTTCTGAGTTTAATACCGTATACGGCACCTATCCGGAAAAATAGTTTGGAGAGAGAGAAAGAGAGGAAAAAGACGTGCAGTATGGAGCAATTACACGGAAACTATTAGATTAGGCAGGTCTGCTTAATTGCAACCCAGACAAATGAGAGAAAGAGAGGAAAATGACGTATTTTTAAAAGTGACGTTCAGTATAGATCAAGTGTGGTATGTGTTCTATGTATACTACTCAGTTTAATACAGTATATGGCAGCTATCCGGAAAAATAGTTTGGAGAGAGAGAAAGATAGGAAAAAGACATAAATTGTTTGGAGAGAGGGCCTGTAGGTGGGGGGGCAGGCTGGGGGTAAGGAGGTTGAGCTGGAAGAGCCAGAGGAGTGCCCCCTGGGCTAGCGTGTGTGGTGGTGACAACAGCCGGATGTAGTTAGAATGACGACGCAGGACCCCAACTTAAAAATTTTGCATCAACCGGTACAATTGTCAATTATGAGCTCGATCAAGTGTGGCATGACTTTTTAGATGGAGATTGCATGTGGTCATGTACTCCCTGGAACCCCATAGTCACCCCTTCTCTGATGTGCTACCCCAGAACATTCTCTGCCCCAATTCGCAAGACCTTTTGCAGTCTCATGATGGGACAGATTCAATTGTGTTTAGAAAGGCTGATGGGCTTCCATCAGCACTGTGTGTATAGAACCCTATGGCCTTTCATAAAAATAGTCTGGCGATGACCCCAAGGCAATTTTCAGGGACACGGTAATGGTGACCCACTTAAAAATGCTGCCTGACAACCTGGCGGTTAACCCCTGATTGTCTTTCAATAAGATTGCAGTGTAAAGCATGGTGGTGAGCCTCAGTAATAGGATTGCAGTGTAAAGCATGGTGGTGAGCCTCAGTATGACTTTTTGGATGGAGATTGCATGTGGTCACGTACTCCCTGGAACCCCATAGTCACCCCTTCTCTGAGGTGCTACCCCAGAACATTCTCTGCCCCAATTCGCAAGACCTTTTGCAGTCTCAGTGTGCTGACAGTGGGGATTTACCAGTGTTGTCTGAGGAGGTGGTGGACAATGGCGAGACACAGGTGTCGGGGGGTGAGGTAGTTGTATGGGAAGCAAGTTACAGTGGGGACTCCTTGGGGGGACTTTCTCATGATGGGACAGATTCAACTTGGGTGGATCAGGCACAGGAACAGATCTTTTTTTTTTTTTTGTTTATTTAACTTTTATTTAGCACAAATAACCACAGAGATATTTATTCGTTATCTTCGCTGCGCAGTCTGGCATTGGGGTTCGTCACTTTGATGGCGAGCTGTGCCGCTCTCTCCACAATGGTCTTTAGGTTCTTTGAGGAGACGTTGTGGGCGATTTCTGCACAGAAGGACTTGTTGCTCATCAACAGAACCTCGAGCTCCTTGACATTGTGGACCAGGAATTTGCGGAACCCTGTGGGCAGCATGTGTTTGGTCTTCTTGTTGCTACCGTACCCAATGTTGGGCAATATAGATACGCAGGTAATATTATTTTTCACACCTATCCCAAAAAAAAAATTTACGCAGTTTGCGCAAATAAAACTGGAACTGGAGAGAGGGCCTGTAGGTGGACCTCCGGAAAAATTGTTTGGAGAGAGGGCCTGTAGGTGGACCTCCGGAAAAATTGTTTGGAGAGAGGGCCTGTAGGTGGACCTCCGGAAAAATTGTTTGGAGAGAGGGCCTGTAGGTGGACCTCCGGAAAAATTGTTTGGAGAGAGGGCCTGTAGGTGGACCTCCGGAAAAATTGTGGTAAAAGAGTGCTAGTTGGACCTCTAAAAAATGGCGTTTTTTTAGTCAGCGTTAGGCAAAGACGACATGGAGGAGGAGGAGTAGGAGGAGTAGAGAAGAGGAATCGGATACATAAGTAATGTTAATCTTTAGCTGCTTTCCCCCGGAGGAGATTTGAATTCCGGTGAAATCCAGGCTTTGTTCATTTTAATAAGCGTCAGCGCTGTCAGTTGACAGGCATGTACGCTTATCAGTGATGACGCCACCAGCTGCACTGAATACCCGCTCTGACAGCACGCTAGCGGCAGGGCAGGCCAGCACCTCCAAGGCGTACAGCGCCAGTTCAGGCCACGTGTCCAGCTTTGAAACCCAGTAGTTGTATGGAGCAGAGTGATCGCTACGGACGTTGGTATGGTCAGCTAGGTACTCCCTCACCATCTTTCTGTACAGCTCCCCCCTACTCTGCCTAGACTGGGGACAGGTGACAGTGTCTTGCTGGGGTGACATAAAACTGGCAAAGGCCTTGGAAAGCGTTCCCCTGCCAGTGCTGGACAAGCTGCCTGCTCACCTCCTCTCCCCCGCTACTTGGCCCACAGAACCATGCCCTCTGCCGCTAGCGGCGTCAGATGGGAAGAATTGTTTCAGCTTGTGCACCAGGGCCTGTTGATATCTATTCACTCTCATACTCCTTTCCTCTGCAGGGATGAGAGTGGAAAGGTTCTGCTTGTACCGTGGGTCCAGGAGAGTGAACACCCAGTAATCGTTGTTTGAAAAAATTCTTCTAACGCGAGGGTCACGGGATAGGCAGCCTAACATGAAGTCTGCCATGTGCGCCAGACAGGGGCGGTCTTGGCATTTCTGGGGCCCTAAGCGAAGTTATGTCTGGGGGCCCCCCCCCAATGACACCTCACACCCCTGATGACACGGCCTCTGATGACACGCCCCCCCCAATGACACACCCCCTACACCTCACTGGAGGGGGGGTCAAGGTTGCCCACAGCCTATGGCGTGTCCCAGACTCCCAGCTCTCTATTGGCTGGGCTGCAGGGGCGTAGCTAAAGGCTCATGGGCCCTGGTGCAAGAGTTCAGCTTGGGCCCCCCCGCCTAATACAGCGCCCCATACCTCTTACATCCAGTATAATACAGCGCCCCATACCTCTTACATCCAGTATAATACAGCGCCCCATACCTCTTACATCCAGTATAATACAGCGCCTCATACCTCTTACATCCAGTGACGTCTCCTCGGATGTAGATCTTCTCTTTCCTCATCTTCTCCTTTCAGACCAGACGCCATTTTTCAGCCATTTCTTATCTCTGCAGTTTGACAGAAAAAAATCTTAGTTTACTACTTTTCCATCATCCTCCCATCTTCTGGACAAATCATCCTACCACCCCAGTACTGTGCCACTAGTACCACACAGATAGTGCCCTTCAATAATTATTGGCACACAGTGTCCTAAAATAACTGCGCCCAGCAAATACTGTCCCGTAATAGTGTGAACATACCGTCCCCAGAAATAACTGCGCTGATACTGTGCCAGGGTGCCCCCCACAGTAATAGTGCCCCCCACAGTACTAATGTCCCCACTGTGCCCCAGAAGTAATAATGCTTCCAATGTGCCAGTAAGAAGTGCTCCCCACCCATAGATGCCCCCCAAATTATGTGCCAGTAAGAAATGCCCCAATAATGCGCCAGAAGTTCCCCCCATTGATTCCCCCTCAAAATCATGTGCCAGTAAGAAATGCCCCCAGTGCCCCCATGTGCCAGAAAAATGCCCCTAGTGCTCCCATGCCATAAAGAAATGCCCCCAGTGCCCCCATGTGCCAGTAAGAAGTGCCCCCAGTGCCAGTAAAAATGCCCCAGTGCCCCCATGTGCCAGTAAAAATGCCCCCAGTGCCCCTATGTGCCAGTAAAAATGCCCCAGTGCCCCCATGTGCCAGTAAAAATGCCCCCATGTGCCAGTAAAAATGCCCCCAGTGCCCCCATGTGCCAGTAAAAATGCCCACAGTGCCCCATGTGCGAGTAAAATGCCCACAGTGACAGTGCCCCCATGTGCCAGTAAAAATGCCCCCATGTGCCAGTAAAATGTCCCCAGTGCCCCCATGTGCCAGTAAAATGCCCCCAGTGCCCCATGTGCCAGTAAAATGCCCCCAGTGCCCCCATGTGCCAGTAAAAATGCCCCCAGTGCCCCCATGTGCCAGTAAAAATGCCCCCAGTACCAGTAAAAATGCCCCCAGTGCCCCCATGTGCCAGTAAAAATGCCCCCAGTGCCCCCATGTGCCAGTAAAATGCCCACAGTGCCCCATGTGCCAGTAAAAATGCCCACAGTGCCCCATGTGCCAGTAAAATGCCCACAGTGCCCCCATGTGCCAGTAAAAATGCCCCCCATGTGCCAGTAAAATGCCCACAGTGCCCCCATGTGTCAGTAAAATGCCCCCAGTGCCCCATGTGCCAGTAAAAATGCCCCCAAAATGCCCCCAGTGCCCCCAATTGAGCTCCGGTCGGTGACTGCTACAATAAAAAAAAAAAAAAAAAAAAAAATTAACACTTATACTTACCTCCATGGTGCTGGCAGCGATGCGATGCAGGCCTCTTCCGGCCTGTGTCCCGCGCTGTACGGCTCAGGCGGCGCGATGACGTCATCGTGCCGCCTGAGCCGGCCTCTGATAGGCTGCAGGCCCAGTGCCTGCAGCCTATCAGAGGAACGGGCAGGGGAGACGCCTCTCCCTCCCCTGCCCCAGTACAATACAGGCATCTGTATCGCCGTCCTGAGGACGGCGATACAGATGACTATGGAGATGAGCGCATCCACAATGGAAGCGCTCATCTCCCTCTGCGGGCGGTCTTGGGCACCGGCACAAGAGAAGAGCGTGGGGGCCCCCTTGGACGCCGGGGGCCCTACGCAAATGCATAGGATGCGTGGTGCCCAAGACCGCCCCTGGCGCCAGAGTCCCAACACGCAAGAATTCCCTCTCCTCACTGGCCTGACTCTCCATTTCCTCCTCCTCCTCCAAGTCCTCCTCTTCAGCCCATACACACTCAAGAGTTAAGGACTGAGCACTGGTACCCTATACTGTCTTGCCGACATTCTCCTCCTCTTCCTCCTCATCCTCATCCCCCTCCTCCGATACGCGCTGAGAAACAGACCGGAGGGTGCTCTGGCTATCAAGCGACGTATCTTCCTCCACCGTCTCTTGTGACAAGCGCAAAACATCCGACTTGATGCTGAGCAGTGAGTTTTTCAACAGGCAAAGCAGCGGGATGGTGAGGCTGATAATGGCGGCATCGCCGCTGACCATCTGTGTTGACTCCTCAAAGTTGCTCAACACCTGGCAGATATCAGACATCCACGTCCACTCCTCATTGTAGACTTGAGGAATCTGACTGACCTGACTACCAGTTCTGGTGGAAGTTGACATCTGGCAGTCTACAATTGCTCTGCGCTGCTGGTAAACTCTGGATATAATAATAATATGGTTGCACAACATGTAATCAGCAATAAGAACAAAAGTAAATCTGGATATATGTGGCGCTATGCCGACTAGAGATAAAAACGGAAGTCCTTAGTTACACATATTTGCAAATGCGTGATCATGCCCACTCACCAATCGTCACGGTAACTTCCTGTGGAGTGGGTCCCTACACTCGTCTATGCCTCTGTTCAGACTAAATCCAAGCCTCCATTATTCTGGGCGTGTGAGACCAGCTAAATAGATATCCTACCAGAAAGTCCTGGGTGAATGGGCGTCGTCAGGTCCAAAAGGAGCATGCGAGGCTTCGTATATAATAATAGAAATAAAAAATTCGGACCAACGATATATATATATATAAATATTTTTTCTTAAGTGCATACCCATAGAGCAGAACTATAGACATAATAATAATATGGTTGCACAACATGTAATCAGCAATAAGAACAAAAGTAAATCTGGATATATGTGGCGCTATGCCGACTAGAGATAAAAACGGAAGTCCTTAGTTACACATATTTGCAAATGCGTGATCATGCCCACTCACCAATCGTCACGGTAACTTCCTGTGGAGTGGGTCCCTACACTCGTCTATGCCTCTGTTCAGACTAAATCCAAGCCTCCATTATTCTGGGCGTGTGAGACCAGCTAAATAGATATCCTACCAGAAAGTCCTGGGTGAATGGGCGTCGTCAGGTCCAAAAGGAGCATGCGAGGCTCCGTATATAATAATAGAAATAAAAAATTCGGACCAACGATATATATATATATAAATATTTTTTCTTAAGTGCATACCCATAGAGCAGAACTATAGACATAATAATAATATGGTTGCACAACATGTAATCAGCAATAAGAACAAAAGTAAATCTGGATATATGTGGCGCTATGCCGACTAGAGATAAAAACGGAAGTCCTTAGTTACACATATTTGCAAATGCGTGATCATGCCCACTCACCAATCGTCACGGTAACTTCCTGTGGAGTGGGTCCCTACACTCGTCTATGCCTCTGTTCAGACTAAATCCAAGCCTCCATTATTCTGGGCGTGTGAGACCAGCTAAATAGATATCCTACCAGAAAGTCCTGGGTGAATGGGCGTCGTCAGGTCCAAAAGGAGCATGCGAGGCTCCGTATATAATAATAGAAATAAAAAATTCGGACCAACGATATATATATATATAAATATTTTTTCTTAAGTGCATACCCATAGAGCAGAACTATAGACATAATAATAATATGGTTGCACAACATGTAATCAGCAATAAGAACAAAAGTAAATCTGGATATATGTGGCGCTATGCCGACTAGAGATAAAAACGGAAGTCCTTAGTTACACATATTTGCAAATGCGTGATCATGCCCACTCACCAATCGTCACGGTAACTTCCTGTGGAGTGGGTCCCTACACTCGTCTATGCCTCTGTTCAGACTAAATCAAGCCTCCATTATTCTGGGCGTGTGAGACCAGCTAAATAGATATCCTACCAGAAAGTCCTGGGTGAATGGGCGTCGTCAGGTCCAAAAGGAGCATGCGAGGCTCCGTATATAATAATAGAAATAAAAAATTCGGACCAACGATATATATATATATAAATATTTTTTCTTAAGTGCATACCCATAGAGCAGAACTATAGACATAATAATAATATGGTTGCACAACATGTAATCAGCAATAAGAACAAAAGTAAATCTGGATATATGTGGCGCTATGCCGACTAGAGATAAAAACGGAAGTCCTTAGTTACACATATTTGCAAATGCGTGATCATGCCCACTCACCAATCGTCACGGTAACTTCCTGTGGAGTGAGTCCCTACACTCGTCTATGCCTCTGTTCAGACTAAATCCAAGCCTCCATTATTCTGGGCGTGTGAGACCAGCTAAATAGATATCCTACCAGAAAGTCCTGGGTGAATGGGCGTCGTCAGGTCCAAAAGGAGCATGCGAGGCTCCGTATATAATAATAGAAATAAAAAATTCGGACCAACGATATATATATATATAAATATATACTCCACAGGAAGTTACCGTGACGATTGGTGAGTGGGCATGATCACGCATTTGCAAATATGTGTAACTAAGGACTTCCGTTTTTATCTCTAGTCGGCATAGCGCCACATATATCCAGATTTACTTTTGTTCTTATTGCTGATTACATGTTGTGCAACCATATTATTATTATGTCTATAGTTCTGCTCTATGGGTATGCACTTAAGAAAAAATATTTATATATATATATATCGTTGGTCCGAATTTTTTATTTCTATTATTATATACGGAGCCTCGCATGCTCCTTTTGGACCTGATGACGCCCATTCACCCAGGACTTTCTGGTAGGATATCTATTTAGCTGGTCTCACACGCCCAGAATAATGGAGGCTTGGATTTAGTCTGAACAGAGGCATAGACGAGTGTAGGGACCCACTCCACAGGAAGTTACCGTGACGATTGGTGAGTGGGCATGATCACGCATTTGCAAATATGTGTAACTAAGGACTTCCGTTTTTATCTCTAGTCGGCATAGCGCCACATATATCCAGATTTACTTTTGTTCTTATTGCTGATTACATGTTGTGCAACCATATTATTATTATGTCTATAGTTCTGCTCTATGGGTATGCACTTAAGAAAAAATATTTATATATATATATATCGTTGGTCCGAATTTTTTATTTCTATTATTATATACGGAGCCTCGCATGCTCCTTTTGGACCTGACGACGCCCATTCACCCAGGACTTTCTGGTAGGATATCTATTTAGCTGGTCTCACACGCCCAGAATAATGGAGGCTTGGATTTAGTCTGAACAGAGGCATAGACGAGTGTAGGGACCCACTCCACAGGAAGTTACCGTGACGATTGGTGAGTGGGCATGATCACGCATTTGCAAATATGTGTAACTAAGGACTTCCGTTTTTATCTCTAGTCGGCATAGCGCCACATATATCCAGATTTACTTTTGTTCTTATTGCTGATTACATGTTGTGCAACCATATTATTATTATGTCTATAGTTCTGCTCTATGGGTATGCACTTAAGAAAAAATATTTATATATATATATATCGTTGGTCCGAATTTTTTATTTCTATTATTATATACGGAGCCTCGCATGCTCCTTTTGGACCTGACGACGCCCATTCACCCAGGACTTTCTGGTAGGATATCTATTTAGCTGGTCTCACACGCCCAGAATAATGGAGGCTTGGATTTAGTCTGAACAGAGGCATAGACGAGTGTAGGGACCCACTCCACAGGAAGTTACCGTGACGATTGGTGAGTGGGCATGATCACGCATTTGCAAATATGTGTAACTAAGGACTTCCGTTTTTATCTCTAGTCGGCATAGCGCCACATATATCCAGATTTACTTTTGTTCTTATTGCTGATTACATGTTGTGCAACCATATTATTATTATGTCTATAGTTCTGCTCTATGGGTATGCACTTAAGAAAAAATATTTATATATATATATATCGTTGGTCCGAATTTTTTATTTCTATTATTATATACGGAGCCTCGCATGCTCCTTTTGGACCTGACGACGCCCATTCACCCAGGACTTTCTGGTAGGATATCTATTTAGCTGGTCTCACACGCCCAGAATAATGGAGGCTTGGATTTAGTCTGAACAGAGGCATAGACGAGTGTAGGGACCCACTCCACAGGAAGTTACCGTGACGATTGGTGAGTGGCATGATCACGCATTTGCAAATATGTGTATCTAAGGACTTCCGTTTTTATCTCTAGTCGGCATAGCGCCACATATATCCAGATTTACTTTTGTTCTTATTGCTGATTACATGTTGTGCAACCATATTATTATTATGTCTATAGTTCTGCTCTATGGGTATGCACTTAAGAAAAATATTTATATATATATATATCGTTGGTCCGAATTTTTATTTCTATTATTATATACGGAGCCTCGCATGCTCCTTTTGGACCTGACGACGCCCATTCACCAGGACTTTCTGGTAGGATATCTATTTAGCTGGTCTCACACGCCCAGAATAATGGAGGCTTGGATTTAGTCTGAACAGAGGCATAGACGAGTGTAGAGTGGGTCCCTACACTCGTCTATGCCTCTGTTCAGACTAAATCCAAGCCTCCATTATTCTGGGCGTGTGAGACCAGCTAAATAGATATCCTACCAGAAAGTCCTGGGTGAATGGGCGTCGTCAGGTCCAAAAGGAGCATGCGAGGCTCCGTATATAATAATAGAAATAAAAAATTCGGACCAACGATATATATATATATAAATATTTTTTCTTAAGTGCATACCCATAGAGCAGAACTATAGACATAATAATAATATGGTTGCACAACATGTAATCAGCAATAAGAACAAAAGTAAATCTGGATATATGTGGCGCTATGCCGACTAGAGATAAAAACGGAAGTCCTTAGTTACACATATTTGCAAATGCGTGATCATGCCCACTCACCAATCGTCACGGTACTTCCTGTGGAGTGAGTCCCTACACTCGTCTATGCCTCTGTTCAGACTAAATCCAAGCCTCCATTATTCTGGGCGTGTGAGACCAGCTAAATAGATATCCTACCAGAAAGTCCTGGGTGAATGGGCGTCGTCAGGTCCAAAAGGAGCATGCGAGGCTCCGTATATAATAATAGAAATAAAAAATTCGGACCAAACGATATATATATATATAATATATACTCCACAGGAAGTTACCGTGACGATTGGTGAGTGGGCATGATCACGCATTTGCAAATATGTGTAACTAAGGACTTCCGTTTTTATCTCTAGTCGGCATAGCGCCACATATATCCAGATTTACTTTTGTTCTTATTGCTGATTACATGTTGTGCAACCATATTATTATTATGTCTATAGTTCTGCTCTATGGGTATGCACTTAAGAAAAAATATTTATATATATATATATCGTTGGTCCGAATTTTTTATTTCTATTATTATATACGGAGCCTCGCATGCTCCTTTTGGACCTGACGACGCCCATTCACCCAGGACTTTCTGGTAGGATATCTATTTAGCTGGTCTCACACGCCCAGAATAATGGAGGCTTGGAATTTAGTCTGAACAGAGGCATAGACGAGTGTAGGGACCCACTCCACAGGAAGTTACCGTGACGATTGGTGAGTGGGCATGATCACGCATTTGCAAATATGTGTAACTAAGGACTTCCGTTTTTATCTCTAGTCGGCATAGCGCCACATATATCCAGATTTACTTTGTTCTTATTGCTGATTACATGTTGTGCAACCATATTATTATTATGTCTATAGTT
>ONZH01015542.1:0-10626 GCA_900303285.1 Rhinella marina | reverse complement strand
ACTGCTGCTGCCTCTTGCAGCTGCTGTTACGGCTGTTACCACTCTGTGGCCTTGAAATTTGTTTGACTGCTACCTCTTGCAGCTGCTGTTACGGTGCCACTCTGTGGCCTTAAAATTTGTTCCACTGCTGCTGCCTCTTGCAGCTGCTGTTACGGTGCCACTCTGTGGCCTTCAATTTGGTGGCCATTCGAATTTTTAAAAGTAAACAATTCCGGCCCCGGTGGTAGCTTAGCTCCCTGCAGACCGTCAGCTCGATCTCAAGATGGAACTCCGAACTTTCTTGGCGTCTTGGGTCAATACTGACATGTTGTCACAGTCGAGGCAAAGCTGTAGCCTTCACTGCACCTCCTCTGTCTTACATTCCCTTTCACTGGCATAACCAGCCCCAATACTGATAAGAACATATGCTATAGTTGATCTTAACCAAAAGGAAGAGAATTTTTTATTACGGTCTGCTCTTCAGGGTATGTCATCATGCCACTCTCCGGCCTGATGCTGCTGTCGCTGCCGACTCCACATGCCGTCTCCTAGCTGCCGCTACATCAAAATTAGGTAATTGTGCCACTCTGTG
The DNA here is from genome assembly GCA_900303285.1 of Rhinella marina. NCBI lineage: Eukaryota > Metazoa > Chordata > Amphibia > Anura > Bufonidae > Rhinella > Rhinella marina. The sequence continues at coordinate 10,055 of ONZH01015542.1, read as the reverse complement.
GCCTCCAAATTGTACTATTACTTCCACTGCTGCTGCCACTTCCAGGGTCTGTCATTCTGCCACTCTGTGGCCTACTCATGCTGCTGCCACCTATCGTCGTGCCACTCTATAGTCTGCTGATGCTGCTGCCACTGCTATATCCAACCTGTCTGGGGGGGCTTTGCTTGTATAAGCGTGTAATAGAACAGGTTCTGTCGAAATGTATGTGGAATCAGTGAATTGGTGTAAAAGTCGTGCGCTTTTGGCGCTCTAGTAGGATCTTGGGCCTCTGCACGATTCTTTATAGCTGGCGCTAACATTGACCTGTAAGGCTGAGTTCAGACTTGAGTTGTTTGGTGAGTTTTGGCCCCCTTAACTGCCCAAATACATAAAAGTGTGCAGCGATTCTAAGAGCGAAGCCTGTTATGTGCGTGTCACACTGGCTCACAGTATTCTTTCACTACCACAGTAGACTCCCTATTAGTGTTGAGCGAGCATGCTCAAGCTCAATGCTGGCATTCACTGTAATGTTGATTTGTACGCTAATGCTATGCATTATATGCTAATGCGTACAAATTTGTATGCTAATGCGTACGCATTTGGACACTAATTTGTATGCATTGTGCGCTAATGCGTACGAATTCAGTTAATTAGCATACTTTTACGAGCGAAAGGAGTAAAAGAGGAGAAGTTGCGATTCTGACCTTTTCCTATTAACCAGACACCCTCCCCTTTTCCGAGCGGGGGGTGCCTGGTTTAGTCCCATTGACTAACTTTATGCTCGAGTGCTTGGCCAGAGAGGTGCTCGCTCAACACTACTCCCTATGCGTTTTACTGCAAGGCACAGTGTTCTACACCACTATCCAGGCTCTCTGCAGCCCAGAAGTAGCCGTTTTTTAACGTGATTCGCAACGAATTTAATCGGATCGAAGCAAATCTTTTCGAAAAATTCGGCGAACTAGCCGAATCAAATTTTTGAAAAATTCGCTCATCTCTATTTATAATAATGGAGGCTGACGCATTTGAGTATAAGGAAAAGACCGCATTAATGAAGGACCTAGGGAGTCCAAAAGTAATCAGAGTTTGCTTCATAAAGACCCAATGTACTCTATCAAAAGCCTTCTCGGCATCCGTGCCGAGAAGGACCAAAGGATATTTATGCTTTTTAGAGTGATAAATGGCTATAAGGACTCTAGTCGTATTGTCCTTTCCCTCTCTGCCGCGTATAAAGCCCACTTGGACCCTATGGACCAGTTTGGGGAGGAAGTTTGACGAACGCAATGCCAGCATTTTGGCCATCAATTTCAGTTCTAAATTTAACAATGAGATTGGTCTATAATTGGCGCACAGGGCACCATCTTTGCCCTCTTTGGGGATCAATGAGATATGGGCTTTAGTCATGTCAGTTGATAAGGGGACACCAGACAGGGAGCCATTACAAACAGAAAGCAGATGTGGAGCTAAAATTGGATGAAATGTGCGGTAGTATAATGCCGAAAAGCCGTCTGGACCTGGCATTTCCCATTGGGGAGTTGTTTAATAGCAGATACTAATTCTTCTAAAGTAAAAGGGTCACCTGCTAGTTTTGCTTGAGACTCTGATAGCATGGGTAATGATAAAGAATTTAAAAAGGAAGTTATGGTCTCCAGTGGGGGGTTGGAAGTCATATCTTTTAGCTCAGTATCTTGCAAATTGTATAGCGAATGGTAGTAATTTTAGAATTGCTGTGCTATGGCTGAGGCGCTGAAGACCTCCTTTCCATTAGATGCTTTCACTTTGTGTATAAAATTCTGAGATTTCCTCTGTTTTATACGCTGCATCTTGTCTCCATGCGCATAGTATTTAAATTGTGAGTGTAGATAGTATTTAGCTGAGTTTGCATTTAGCTGATTTTTTACCTCAGCACGTAATTAAGATAATTCTTTAAGATGTGTTTCTAATAAAGATTGTTTATGGAGCTATTCTAGGCGTTGGATCTGAGATAAAAGTGTTTCCATAAATGCCTTTTTCTCTTTTTTAAGTCTAGCACCCATACTAATAAACTGACCTCTCGTGTAGGCTTTATGAGTATCCCATAGGATATGGGGTGAGGTAGGAGAGAATTAAGAGTGAAAAAAATCCTCCAGTACCTTTTGAGCGCATTGCTGATGTTCTCCTGGGGAAATGAGTCGTTCATTAAGTCTCCATCTGAACGCTTTAGGTTCTAAAGATGGAGCTGTAATAGTGAGGAACACAGGAGAATGGTCAGACAATAGTATAGTACCAATATGAGCACGAGTACAGAATTGTAAATGTTCTTTAGAGATAAATAAATAATCAAGCCTCTGATAAGAGCCATGCACTGTAGAATAGAAGGTGTAGTCGCGGGTGGAGGGGTTTAATAATCTCCAAGCATCAAACAATGCAAGGTTTTGTAAAGCTCTTTTTATGTGTCTACGAGCTTTAACAGAAATTGCTGATTTTTGAGAGGAGGAATCCAAAAGGGGTTCCATGATTAGATTAAGTTCTCCTCCAAACATCACCACACCTTCCATAAAGGATTCCATCAAGGAGAGAATTCCATCTAGCCAGGAAATCTGATTAACATTCACAAAAGTATACATTTGGTTGGCAATTGTCCCTTTCAGTAAAATGTATCTACCTTGGGCGTCCTGGATGTGAGAGGCATAAGTAAAAGGGAGGTTTTTCCGGAATCCAATACTCACTCCTTTGGAAGCTGAGGATTCAGATCCACAATGAAACCACTGTGGAAAGAAAGAGTGTGATAGCTTGGGATATTTATTAAGCTTAAAATGTGTCTCTTGGAGCATCAGAATGTCACACTTTTCCGATTTAAGATAGGAGAAAATCTGACATCTTTTGGAGGCGAATGAAAACCTTTGACATTATATGAGGCTACACATATGTCAGCCATGTTTTATATTGAAGGTTAGAAGGGAATTACCCATGGAGCTATACATTAGTAAGGTTTGTCGATATATAATCCTCTTAAGTGAACCAACCATGATCCAATATTGGCAGGCTCTCCCACATCCAGAAGGCCAAAAGGTGAAGAAGTACCTGTGGTATTTAACATAACAATAAACATAATAAATAAACGTAACTGAAAAACAATAAAGGAGGTATTGTAACATCTAATCTGAGGTAGATAAGAAAATTGTAGTAAGAAGGTTCTCCGGATGGGGAAGTAGGTAAAAACCGACATAGAACACCCTAAAGAAGATATAGGACATAATTTTCTAGATCAGCTGTATATCCTAAAAGAAAAGAATGAAGAAGAAAGGAAAGGAAAGGAAAGTGATGAGCGGAAAAAGATAGTGAGTAGGGAGAGAAAGTAAGAAGAGAAGAAAGGGTATACAGAGTCGCTACATAGAATAGGACCCCTATATTAGAGAGGAGGGTGAAATGCAAGATATTCATTCAAAGTGAACCATCTAAAGATAGCAGACTAAGATTTTTCTAAGACCAGGAACATCTCGTGATCTCTTCATTTATCTTCCAGTGAAAGTCTCTTTGGGGTTGAAGTTGGATTTGCTCTCTTGCTCCTTAGTTGTTTAGGAGGTCTTGGAGTTTCCCCAGGGGTAACAACCATAGGCAGGTCTGGCATCTTTGCTAGATCTTGAATAATCTCTCAGTTAGAAATTGGTAGTGGCTCTATGTTGAGATGATTAAATATCTTGTGTAGATCGGTAAAGGCGGATACTGTGAGGCGGCGGCCTTCGTGTATGAAAGATAGGCCAAAAGGAAAACTCTTGATCTTCTAACGAAGTATAGAAGGCATTGAGGTGAGATTAGCATAGAGCAATGCTTGAGGATACTGCTGCTTGGTGCGATATGGCCGCCGCTTTGAGCTTCCTCCAGCGCTTCTACCCTTCTCCCTATGTGGCGGACATCTTCCTTAATGGTGGATATATCCATGCTAAGAGGTCCCAATGCCTCAGCTAAGGCCTCTCTTAGGAAAGTTCTAGAGATCGGGAGACTATCGGGTCCTGGGGATTCTTCTCTCCCACGCTCACCTCCTTCTGACGCTTGCTGCTTCATGCTGGTTGTGCGCTGCGTTCCAGGCGCCATCTTGGAGTCACGGGCAATGTAAGCTGAGGCCATTTTTTAAATAAATTTCTCCATCTCTCCCGCTTGTACGGTACTTTTATCAGGTCCCGGTGGGTCAGAGGACTTAGATCCACCTATTTTGACCATTTTGCGTCCGACAGGCTTGAGAATACAGGCTATAAGGGTGATGTTAGTTGCAGAGCAGCGATTCACACTACCATCTCGTTCTGGCGCTGGCTCAGCCCCCCTTTCTTGTTTGTCTTGTTGTTTGTCTTTTATTAGAGGATTTGCTTCACTAGTCCCTAAAGGTGGGACTTGCTGTGATTTTCTTTATTCTTTACAGTTAGTTATGGTTGTGGATGTCATCGGTGTTTTGAGATTGGGGGCCTCCCAAGGAGGGGAGATCAAGATGCTGGTAAGACAGCCTGACCTCGATCTTCCATCCACGAAGGGCACCCAACCCAGGTCTACGGGGATATCATAAAAAAAACAAAGATTTTCATCTCTGCATTGAGGCCCCTTGGAATCATTGTGTCGAATTCGAAAATACGTCTCGATTCTATCCTAGACATATTGCTTATATGGTTGCCACCCCTCCATGATCTAGGAACCTTTTCAAGTGCTGTGAATGTAAGTATTGAGGGGTCTTTGTTGTGAACATCTTTAAAGTGTGACAGAGAGTGTTGATCGTAACCTTTCCGAATGTTTGCTATGTGTTCAGATATAAGTTTTTTTAGGGGTCACTTTGTTCTACCAATATATTGTTTGTTGCAGGGGCATTGGAGAAGGTATATGTTGTTTATAGAATCACATGTGAGGCAGTCTTCTATCTTGTGGGAGTGTTGGTTAGTTGTTGATTAGAGATGAGCGAGCACTAAAATACTCCGGTGCTCGTTATTCGAGTCGAACTTTTCCTGATGCTCGGGTGCTCGTTTCGAATAACGAACCCCATTGAAGTCAATGGGAGACTCGAGCATTTTTGCAGGGGACCAAGGCTCTGCCTCGGGAAGGCTGGGTGAAAACCTGGAAACCTCAGAAAATGATGGAAACACCACGGAAATGGACAGGAAACAGCAGGGGCAGCATGCATAGATGCCTCTGAGGCTGCCTAATCCCACCATTACCCCAAATTCTCCTACTGGGGCATGTGTGGTATCGATTCTTCTCAGTTTAATGCCGTATACGTCCCCTATCTTGGGACCCTATATTTCATGGATGTTTCGACCACGGAAAATGGAAAAAGAGCTTGCTCTGGCCAGGGGAGTGTCTTTCCTACTGCAGCTAAGGGGACGTGTCCATGCTCTGCCTATCACAGGTCAGGAGGCAATTAAAAGAAGAAAAAAAAAAACATCAGTACAATATCTAATACGTCCCCTATCCGGGTAAATTGTTTGGAGAGAGGGCCTGTAGGTGGGGGGCAGGCTGGCGGGAAGGAAGTTTCGCTGGAAGAGCCAGAGGAGTGCTCCCTGGGCTAGCATGTGTGGTGGTGACAACAGCCAGATGGATTTGGAAAAACTCTAGCATCAACCGGTACGGTATCGATTCTTCTCAGTTTAAAATCGTATACGTTCCCCTACTTGGACCCTCTATTTCATGGATTTTTCGACCACGTAAAAGGAAAAAAGAGCTTGCTCTGGCAGGGGAGTGTCTTTCCTACTGCAGCTAAGGGGACGTGTCCATGCTCTGTCCTATCACGGGTCAGGAGGCATTAAAGAAGAAAACAAAAAACATCAGTACAATATCTAATACGTCCCCCTATCCGGGTAAATTGTTTGGAGAGAGGGCCTGTAGGTGGGGGCAGGCTGGGGGGAAGGAGGTTTCGCTGGAAGAGCCAGAGGAGTGCCCCCTGGGCTAGCGTGTGTGGTGGTGACAACAGCCGGAATGGATTTGGAAAAACTGTTGCATCAACCGGTATGGTATCGATTCTTCTCAGTTTAATGCCGTATACGTCCCCTATCTTGGGACCCTATATTTCATGGATGTTTCGACCACGGAAAATGGAAAAAGAGCTTGCTCTGGCCAGGGGAGTGTTTTTCCAACTGCAGCTAAGGGGACGTGTCCATGCTCTGCCTATCACAGGTCAGGAGGCAATTAGAAGAAGAACCAAACAAAAATCTGTACAATATCTAATACATCCTCTATCCGGGTAAATTGTTTGGAGAGAGGGCCTGTAGGTGGGGGGCAGGCTGGGGGAAGGAGGTTTCGCTAGAAGAGCCAGAGGAGTGCCCCCTGGGCTAGCATGTGTGGTGGTGATAACAGCCGGATGTAGTTGGAATGACGACGCAGGGCCCCAACTTAAAAATTTAGAATCAACCGGTACAGTCGTAAATTATGAGATTGATCAAGTGTGGTATGTCTTCTATGTATACTACTCAGTTTAATACCGTATATGGCAGCTATCCAGAAAAATAGTTTGGAGAGAGAGAAAGATAGGACAAAGACGTAAATTGTTTGGTGAGAGGGCCTGTAGGTGGGGTGGCAGGCTGGGGGGAAGGAGGTTGAGCTGGAAGAGCCAGAGGAGTGCACCCTGGGCTAGCGTGTGTGGTGGTGACAACAGCCGGATGTAGTTAGAATGATGACGCAGGACCCCAACTTTAAAAATTTAGCATCAACCGGTACAATTGTCATTATGAGCTCGATCAAGTGTGGCATGACTTTTTAGATGGAGATTGCATGTGGTCACGTACTCCCTGGAACCCATTGTCACCCCTTCTCTGATGTGCTAGCCCAGAACATTCTCTGCCCCAATTCGCAAGACCTTTTGCAGTCTCCGTGTGCTGACAGTGGGGATTTACCAGTGTTGTCTGAGGAGGTGGTAGACAATGGCGAGACACAGGTGTCGGGGGGTGAGGTAGTTGTATGGGAAGCAAGTTATAGTGGGAAACTCCTTGGGGGGACTTTCTCATGATGGGACAGATTCAACTTGGGTGGATCAGGCACAGGAACAGATCAATTTTTTTTTTGTTTATTTAACTTTTATTTAGCTCAAATAACCACAGAGATATTTATTCATTATCTTCGCTGCGCAGTCTGGCGTTGGGGTTCATCACTTTGATGGCGAGCTGTGCCGCTCTCTCTCTACAATGGACATTAGTTTCTTAGATGGAGACGTTGTGGGCGATTTCTTTACAGAAGGACTTGTTGCTCATCAACAGAACCTCGAGCTCCTTGACATTGTGGACCAGGAATTTGCGGAACCCTGTGGGCAGCATGTGTTTGGTCTTCTAGTTGCTACCGGGTATTCAATGTTGGGCAATATAGATACGCAGGTAATATTATTTTTTCACACCTATCCCAAAAATAAAATTTACGCAGTTTGCGCAAATAAAACTGGAAACTGGAACTGGAGAGAGGGCCTGTTGGTGGACCTTCAGAAAAATAGTTTGGAGAGAAGGCCTGTAGGTGGACCTCCGGAAAAATTGTTTGGAAAGAGGGCCTGTAGGTGGACCTCCGGAAGAATTGTTTGAAGAGAGGGCCTGTAGGGGGCCCTCCTGAAAAATTGTGGTAAAAGAGTGCCAGTTGGACCTCTAAAAAATGGCGTTTTTTTAGTCAGGCGTTAGGCAAAGACGACATGGAGGAGGAGGAGTAGGAGGAGTAGAGAAGAGGAATCGGATACATAAGTAATATTAATCTTTTGCTGCTTTCCCCCGGAGGAGATTTGAATTCCGGTGAAATCCAGGCTTTGTTCATTTTAATAAGCGTCAGTCTGTCAGCGCTGTCAGTTGACAGGCGTGTACGCTTATCGGTGATGACGGCCACCCAGCTGCACTGAATACCCGCTTCTGACAGCATGCTAGCGGCAGGGCAGGCCAGCACCTCCAAGGCGTACAGCGCCAGTTCAGGCCACGTGTCAGCTTTGAAACCCAGTAGTTGTATGGAGCAAGTGATCGCTACGGACGTTGGTATGGTCAGCTAGGTACCCCCCCTCACCATCTTTCTGTACAGCTCCCCCTACTCTGCTAGACTGGGGACAGGTGACAGTGTCTTGCTGGGGTAAACATAAACTGGCAAAGGCCTTAGAGAGCGTTCCCCTGCAGTGCTGGATAAGCTGCCTGCTCGCCTCCTCTCCCCGCTACTTGGCCCAGAACCATCCTCCTGCCTAGCCGCGTCAGATGGGAAGGATTGTTTCAACTTGTGCACCAGGGCCTGTTGATATCTATCACTCTCATACTGCTTTTCCTCTGCAGGGATGAGAGTGGAAAGGTTCAGCATGTACCGTGGGTCAGGAGAGTGAACACCCAGTAATCGGTGTTTGAAAAAAATGCTTTCTAACGCGAGGGTCACGGGATAGGCAGCCTAACATGAAGTCTGCCATGTGCGGCAGAGTCCCAACATGTAGAAATCCCTTCCTCACTGGCCTGACTCTCCCATTTCCTCCTCCTCCTCCAAGTCCTCCTCTTCAGCCCATACACGCTCAAGAGTTAAGGACTGAGCACTGGTACCCTCTTCTGTCTCGCCGACATTCTCCTCCTCTTCCTCCTCATCCCCCTCCTCCGATACGTGCTGAGAAACAGACCGGATTGTGCTCTGGCTATCAAGCGATGTATCTTCCTCCACCGTCTCTTGTGACAAGCGCAAAGCATCCGACTTGATGCTGAGCAGTGAGTTTTTCAACAGGCAAAGCAGCGGGATGGTGAGGCTGATAATGGCGGCATCGCCGCTAGACCATCTGTATTGACTCCTCAAAGTTGCTCACACCTGACAGATATCAGACATCCACGTCCACTCCTCATTATAGACTTGAGGAATCTGACTGACCTGACTACCAGTTCTGGTGGAAGTTTGACAATCTGGCAGTCTAACAATCGCTCTGCGCTGCTGGTAGACTCTGGATAACATGTTTAATGTTGAATTCCATCTCGTGGGCACGTCGCACAACAGTCGGTGAGCGGGCAGTTGTAGGCGGCGCTGCGCTGCCTGAGAGTGGCAGCATCTGTGGTCGACTTGCGAAATGCGCACAGATGCGGGCGCACCTTGGTGAGCAAATCAGACAGATTGGGGTATGTCTTGAGGAACCGCTGAACTATTAGATTGAAACACGTGGCCAGGCATGGCACATGTGTCAGTCTGCCAGAGTTTGCAGAGCCGCCACCCAGGTTACGCCCTGTTGTCACACACACCATGCCTGGCTTGAGGTTCAGCTCTGCCAGCCACACATCGTCTGCGCCGTGATGCCCTGTAACAGCTCTTGGGCGGTGTGCCTTTTGTCACCTAAGCTCAGCAGTGTGAGCAACCGCCTGCTGGTGCTTACACCCACGGCAACTGCTGCTGCCCTAGGCTACTGACTGAAGGCGCCGTCCCACGGATGGTATTCGGAGGAGGAGGTGGAGAGGGGTCGGAGGAGGAGGCATAGTACGTCTGAGAGACCATAGGTGGCCGCAATCCTCGTGTGGGCAGTACATAGCGGCCCCAAGGTCAGTCTCGTCCAGCCTCACCAAAGTAACCCAATGTCCGTCAGTGAGATGTAGCGTCACTGCTCGGCAGCACTTGTCCACGTGTCCGTGGTTAGGTGGACCTCAGAAACAGCGTTGGTCAGGGCATGGAGGATGTTCTCTGACACGTGCTGGTGTAGGGCTGGTACGGCACATCGGGAAAAATAGTGGCGGCTTGGGGACCGAATACCGAGGGCAGCACCGCCATGAGATTGCGAAAGGCCTCGGTCTCTACCAGCCTATAGGGCAGCATTCCAGGCTCAGCATTTTGGGATGTGGACATTGAGGGCTTGGCTGTGGGTGGTGGAACTGTATTTCTCTTGCGCTCCAGCGTCTGCTGTAAAGACAGCTGAACGCTGCGATGGACACATTGGTGACACTGTGGAGGATCGTGGAGCGGCGGGAGCGCGGCGGGAGGCGCTCATGCCGGGGTCCTGGGCAGGGGGTTGACTAGCAGAGGCAGCGAGTGAAAAAGGGGTAGGAGCAGTGGTGTGACCCGCAGGAGGTGGTGAACGGCCTTGGTTCCATTGAGTGGGGTGTTTAGCACTCATATGCCTGCGCATGCTGGTGGTGGTTAGGCTAGTAGTGTGGACC
>ONZH01015541.1:0-50632 GCA_900303285.1 Rhinella marina | reverse complement strand
TGGAGGCCCAAACAGTAAGTTTCTCCAAGTCAGCTTGTAACTTATTAACATCTTCCATAGACTGGACTGGTATTACAAAGTTTGGTGTCATCTGCACAAATAGAAACTGCACTATTAATCCCATCCTCTGTCATTAATGAATAAGTTAAATAATAGCGGACCCAGCATTGAACCTTGGGGAACACCACTTATAACCGGGGACCATTCAGAGTAGGAATCATTGACCACAACTATTTGGATACGATCATGAAGCCAGTTTTTAATCCAATTACAAATTATATTTTCTAAAACAATAGACCTCAATTTACTGATTAGTCGCCCATGAGGGACAGTATCAAATGCCTTTGCAAAGTCCAAAAACACAATGTCAACAGCCTTTCCACTGTCCAGGCTTCTACTCACCTCCTCATAAAAACAAATCAGGTTAGTTTGACAGCTTCTGTTCTTAATAAAACCATGTTGTCTATCACTTATTATATTATTGACAGTTACATAGTTTTGTATGTAGTCGCGTAGAACAATGCCTGTCATTAAAGAATATGTAAATATTATGAACAGAGGCAAAGCAATAACTGAACTGAGCTCCTTTAGAACTCTAGGGTGTAATCTATCTGGACCTGGGGCCTTGTTCACCTTTAATTTTTTTTAGCATATTAAGGACCATATCTACAGTCAGCCAGGTAAGTATGTTATTTGAGGTATTTCCACCAGTGGTACCACCCTCATGAGATGTCCTGTCTTCTTTTGTATATACAGAGCTAAAAAAACCCATTTAGGAGCTCTGCCTTCTCTCGATCCCCAGTGACCAACACCCCGTTACCATGATTTAGGGATCCTACATGTACTGACCTTGGTTTTTTTTACATTTATATATTTGAAGAATGTTTTGGGGTTGTTCTTACTTTCTTTGGTCACCTGTATTTCATTGTGTATTTTTGCTGATTACATACTTTATTTAGTTCTTTATACTTTTTGAAGGCTATAGCTGTCCCCTCCGATTTGTATTTCTTAAAGGCCCCTTTTTTGTCATTTATTGCACTTTTTACACTCTTTGTAAGCCATGTGGGGTTTAATTTTATTCACTTGTATTTGTTACCTCTAGGAACGTATTTAACAATATACTTATCCATAGTAGATTTAAAGCACTCCCATTTAGCATTACTGTCATTTTGTGACAATAGTTGCTCCCAGTCTATGTCCTGAAGAGCAGAGCTCAAGCCTGGGGAATTTGCCTTTTTAAAATTAAGTGTTTTTGCCTTACCGACCTGAGTTTGTTTTTTACAGTTAAGTTGGAATATAACTATATTGTGGTCACTGTTACCAAGGTTTTCATGGACAGTGACATTTCTCACAAGCTCTGCATTGTTAGAAATTACTAGATCCAGAAGAGCATCGCCTCTAGTAGGATCTTCTACAAGCTGGCCCATAAAATTATCCTGCAACAAGCTGAGGCATTTTCTCGGCTTTGCAGCAGTGGCAGAATCATGTTCCCAATCTATGTTAGGATAGTTAAAATCTCCCATTATCACTACTGTGCCGGCCTGTGCCGCCCGCTCCATTTGCACATACAGTTGATCTTCTATCTCCTCACTGATATTGGGGGGTCTATAGATCACACCAAGAGTTATTTTTTTCATTATTTTTTTTCCCTCTGAATTTCCACCCACAAGGTTTCAGCATCCTCACAACCTTCATCCACAATTGTTTCTTTTACACTTACTTTCATATTGCTCCTGGCATAGAGACATACACCACCACCTTTGCATTTATCCTTATCGTTTCTAAAGAGTGTAAAACCCTGAAGATTTACAGCCCAATCATAAGAAGAGTCCAGCCATGTCTCAGCAACACCAACTACATCAATATGTTTCTCCAGTACCAAGGCCTCAAGCTCTCCCATTTTGCTTGCTAGACTTCTGGCATTTGTGAACATACATTTTAAATTGTCATCAAGTTTTACACTTTTAGGAAATTTATTTTTTTTATGATCATTTTTTCCTCCTTCAGATTTGGTTTGCGACTGACGGATCTCCTTATCCACTTTTCTAATGCTTCCTAATGCTCTCTAATGTGAGGTGTGTATCTCGCCTGGTTTGTCAGTTTAGCCAGGTGAGAACTGAAATCCAGAAGTGGTATAGCTTCAGCAAGCATGGTTGCTGGAGCTGGTTTTTGTTTAACGTTGCATGTGCTGGATTTCTTGGACTGGGAGACAGGTTGGAAGTGGGAGTCTTCCAGTCCACACACCCTAATGCGTCACAGGTTTTCCCTGGCCCCAGGTGAGGCCAGCTGGATTAATCAGGCAGGGATACGTTAACCTGCACTGTGTGTTAAAGAGAGAAAGGCTTAGGAGGCCTGAGAGGTTGGAGCCTGTGGAGGCTCTGTGTGGCCTCAGCCACGAGGCTCAGTGTAGCCTGGAAGTTTGGGGGTGCCCAGTGACCCTAGGAGAAGAGGGTCACACAGTCAGAGTCGGGAGGACTGTTGGACCATCTCCCCCCAAAGTTACGGTTGGAGTCACAGCCAGGAGTCTGCTGGACTGAACGGCTGAGGAAGCCGCACTTAAAAGCTGTGTGTGAACAGCGTTTGTATTTAGGTGAGTTAGCTGAACTATGTGTAGTAAGAGCCTAGCCAGGCAGGTGTTATTTTGATGGTTTTGTTTCATGCTGGAGCAAAAAGTGTGAAAATAAAGTTGTGTGGACTTGAAAATCCCGTGTTCTGAAGAAGTGTGTGATTGCGACCCCCTGAGAGGATACGATCCTTTACAACACAGACATACACACAGACATCTACAAAGACATACACAGACATATTTACATGCTCCCAGGAGCTCCGCACATCGCAGGAGGAGGAGGACTGCCCTCACATAAGAACATTCTCCCTCCAGCAGAGGGTGCTGTGGGGAATCTTCCTATGTGCACGCCGTCCTCCTGTGCTGTGCGGAGCATGCTGGGAGCATGTAAGTATGTCTGTGTATGTGTATGTCTGCGTGTATGTCTATGTATGTGTGTGGGTATGTGTATGTGACACGTGTGAGGCCGGAGCGCTGCTCCGGCTCCTCATGTGTACTTGCGGCGGCACGGATCCGGTGGCACACTTCACCCGCCGGATCCGTGCTGCCGCTAATGTGAAAGAGGCCTTAGATGGGGACACAATATGCATATCATCGCTGTACTTGCCTGCAATCTCCTGCAGGTTATTTCACAGTAAACGCTGAATATTAATCAGATCTGGTATACCCACTTCTCCAACCCCAGCGCTTCTTTTTTCACTTCATCTCATATCAATGAGAATATGCCAGCTCCTCTTCTCTTTGTATATTGCTGACTTTTCGAAGACATGGAGACTTTAAGGATGATTTGAAAGAAGTAAAGCTAGCAAAAGAAGAGGATGGTCATCATTAAGACCTAGCCCTCCCTAATGGGTGCAGACTGAATGGTATTGGTTCGCATTCTGGCACTGGAATAATAAAGTCTTCCATCTTACTGGTATTGAATTACATTTATGGCTGATATAGGAATAAGTAAATGTAGGAATAAATAAAATGGATGCAACATAAGTCTCCCTGCAGTGTCCATGCACACTACCTGCACTCTCCCTGCAGTCTCTCTGCAGTCTCCCTTCTTCAATAATTTTCTATTAATTATTTTCAGCAACACTGTCCCTAGAGCATGAGCGCTTGACACATCTCTCGCTATGTTCAACTCACAGGGCAATGGCGGAGATTAGGGTTTTATAGGGCTATGACATCACAGGGGATGGCTATCTGTGGATTGATTGGCTGCACAGCATTATGGGTGATCTCACATTCCTGGGCTTCTTACTTTTTTCACTTTGTAACGTGCATCTGCCATTTTAGGAAAAAAATGATTTAGTTACCACTAAGCATGAGGAGATTCGACTTTGTTGTAAACTGAATTTTCCCTAAACTTTGGACCAAATTCCACTTTGGATGCTTCACTTTGCTCAACACTAGTAGAGATGAGCACATTTAAAAAAAATAATTTTGGGTGAGATTTGCCAAATTTTACAAACAATTCAATTCAGGCATGAATCAATTCTAGATGAATCAAAGCTGTCATTAAATGCCAAAAGAGAGAAACTTCTACACATAATACTCCACTAAAAAAACAAACAAATTTGCAAGTCAGTTCACTTTCCAAAACAACAAGAGTAGTATTGAATATCCCAATAGTATACTTCTCTCAATGAAACTCGTAAAAGAAGAAGAAAACTGCATCTCAAGAGAAAATTGTCCTGTTAGCTGAGTGGCCTTTATCAGGGTTTTGGAAGTTATCTTTCTCATTAAGGAGACCACCTACTATGCATTAGGAGTATTGCATTCTAGCCAACACTGCTCTGGGTTTATGGGAAAAATATATGAACATTAGCATATCTTATTTCTACTGGCATTAGAAAGGCTTAGGCCTCTTTTATACGAACAATGCGAATTGGCTCTGGATGCGTTCAGGGTGCGTTCATTGAAACTCACACCATTTCGCAGGCAAGTTCAGTTTTGTCTGCGATTGCGTTCAGTTTTTACTGCACGGGTGCAATGCATCTTGATGCGTTTTTCACGTGCGTGATAAAAAACTGAGAGTTTAGAAACAACATCTCTTAGCAACCATCACTGAAGCTCCATTCACTTCTATGGGGCCAGAGTTGCGTGAAAAACTCATAATGTAGAACATGCTGAGTTTTTCACGCAAACACAGAGCTGATGTGTGGAAATGAATGGGTCAGGTTTCTGTGCGGGTGTTATAGGTTCACATCACGCAGTGCACCCGTGCGGAAAATTTGCTCATGTGAAAGGGGTCTCAGTGTTGTTTTGTTTTTGCAAAAAAATATGAATTTCCCTGAAACCCAAAGGCAGGCAAATTAGCATTCCTTTATGAACAATTTGAGGCTACTATCATGGGAAATCTTGTTAAGGAAAGTAACTGATTTAACAGTTCAGAGTTACCACCAGGGGAAAATCTTAATATGAAAACACATTGATTGGATAGTTTAAGGCTACCACCGGGAAAAGTTCTGGAGGTAGCCTCAAACCGTTTAATCAGTGCTTTTTCATAATAAGATTTTTCCACCAAGCATGAATGAGCCCACCACTGAACACAGAAGAGAAAAAAATGGGCCATCATTCTGTCCATAGGAGAAACAGAAGGAAGAACTACCAGAGAGGAAAATGTAATGTATTTAAAAGAAATAAGTTTATTATATGCACATTGCAATTATACTGTATTTGACATTTCCATAGTAATACTTTTGTTGTGGAATAACCACTTTAATGGGAAAACTTCCTTTAAAGCAGGCATTTCCTGATCTCTTGCTGCCACTCAAAGGATTTTATATAAATAGAGAACGTCTTTAAAACATAAAAAACTAACAAAATGGTAAGTAATATACAATAAGAAAAATGTAATATTGAAATTGTCTTAATCAGATGACACATCACATGACTAATATTCTTATGTTTTATATATTTAAAGGTTGAATAGAAACAACAAACAATGAGCTTACAGTGAGATCTTTCAGTTAGCACCTTTAGTAACACTTGTGTGTAAATTTCACTTACATCCTCACCTTTTTGCTCATTTAGAAAAAATATTGTGTAACAACTCTTTAACAACTGTGGCAGGTCCCATGAATAATGCAATACAAGTGATATCACAGCAAGAATCTCTTATCTTAGCTGTTAACGCAAGTGATAGTTGATCAGATGAAACATCGAGTGAATGCCTGGATTGGTGGGGGTTCATTAGACGACTATCAGAAATGCATTTATGTAATTAATATTGTTATTACACAATTAAGATAATCATCTTTATTTGGAAAATCAGTTCAATAGTCAATTAACCGCTATGCTAAAATGCAGCAATGTTAGTTCTCTATTTTACCATTTCAGTCCATTTATTTTTAAATATTCATTTCTTAGGGCTGTTATGCTACCTTTCCTTCTTTTTATTGTTTTTCCCTTATCTGTTTTTATTTTACTATGGACCATTTCACACTACATTTTGGCCATTCATTTAAGGTTGTGATTGGAGATGAGCGAATCTATTCACCGCTTCGTAGATTCGTATCGAATCTTACAAATTTTCTTCTCCGAAACGAATCTGGATTTTTTCAGATTCGCTCAGTTCGAATCTTAAATGTACTTAGATCTTTGTACGCATACGCTACGTACTTGTCCGATTAATTGTACGCTAATGCTACATATAAGTTAATTTATACGCTGTTGCATACAAATTCAGTTAATTAGCAAACATTTACTGTAAGTTCGTTATTCGTGCAGAAAATAGGTAGCAAAAAGCCCGGGAAGAAAGCGGTCACCTGACCTAGTGGGAAGGGCTTGCTCTGATTGGCCCATAGGCTCGGTAAGCCAGCGACATCAGTTGTGCTGCAACTGCTGAGACAAGCAGAAGCACTGTGAAGTTGTGAAAGACAGAGAACTGTTTTCTGGAAATTGTGATGTTGTTCTGGGCATCCATAATAATACACATATCAGGGCCAGTGCAGGGCTAGTAATATTACTCAGGCAGGGAGAGAGACAAAGACCTACAGGGCCACAGTCAAGTGAAAATGCCTGGCACAGAAAAGCAAAAGGGTTCCACATTCAGCCAGGACTTGAGCTCCAAAAAAAAGAAGGAGAAGGTGGCACAGGCCAGCAGTGCCAAAGGACACATAGCCGCAGCTTCTTCTGGTAGAATTCGTAATAGTTGGCTGTAAGCCTCTGATCACCTGCTGCACTCCTTCTTCTGCTGGTTCGGTTATCGGTGTGTGCCATCGTAATCCTGCTGGTCCATCAGCCAGATCATGTACTTAAGCTCTCCAGAGCTAAATGTTGAAGAACGCCTGGATGCCATTTGTAAAACTTCACTCTGCCTCTGAGGAGTGCACGCCGCGGCCTAGCATTGTGCGTGCCTGCGTATTACTCAATCGCTAGACAATAGTACGCTGAGGATGATAGGTGTTCACGTAAGTAGCGTACATTTAACAACTGTATGTTCGTTATTAGTGCAGGAATGTTTGCAGAACACAACAGAATAACAAATTATTTGTATGCAGCTTTGACCGAATAGCTTCATATTGGATATGAATCTTTTAAAAAATTCTACAAAAATTCTACAAAAATTTTGGATGATTCACTCATCTCTAGTTGTGATCAACTATACAACGTTTAGCATAATTATATAATGAAAAACAACAAAAAACACTGAAACACCTTTCATTATTCTATACAGGAAAAAAGTGTCTGAATGTTTTCCTGTCCACAGTTATGCAAGAAGAATCCTTCTGACATAGTCTATAAACTTGCTGTAAAAGGGGCCTAAAGGTGTCCATGGACTTTTTGTCCATGGGTGTCCATGGAACTCCCCCTACACATGCAAACTTGGGTAAGTATAATCCACTATAGAGCAGTCTGAAAGTGACTTATCTTCAACATGGCCAATCCTTTTTCCTAATACCTACTGTCGGGGAACACCTGGGACGTCCTTATCTACATTAGACAGCCGATCTTACCAAAATTGGTATGTTTGCCCAACTTCCATCCACAGAAAAAGGGGCCTACTCTAGTTAAACAGAATTGCTATAGGGTATCCTGGAATAGAATACATCCACTCTCAGTCTTCTTCTTCCCACTTTACCCTAGCCTAATATACAGTTAGCCATCACATAAATATATTCTGCTAAACACTGAAGTCAGTTGATTGCCCAGATTGTTCTCAGATTGCCCCTTCTATTTCTCTCTTTTTTTCTTCCTCACTTTTCCTTCATATTTGTTTCTCTCGAATTACCATTTTGGGAATTTGTTGTTTGGACCCCTGTTTTGACCAGTTCTCAAAGAAGCGTCAATTTTCAGTAACTATGTCCTAACTATCAATTCACTTTGGAACTAGCCTACCAATTCTCCAGTTCACCATTCCACCTTGTATTGACTTTATTGAGAGTGAATATGTGTATATCTTGTATTTCTGTGACCATTTTTAAGCATTTCCTTGCACTCTTCTGCTCTACAAAATATTGATGGTATTTGTGTACATTATCTCTTCATTTAAAACAATGAAGAAATACTTAAAATAGAACAAAAATAGTGATGGGGCTCTTGATTGTGACAAATGACTGTGGCAGAGACTGTGGACCATATTTACCAATTTATTGATTAATTTCCCACCAAATGCTTATAGAATCATACATTTATAGAAGATAAGTAAGAAGCGGCACTCACCCAAATCTTGACTCGCTGCTTTATTGTACATAAATAACATACATACTGCGGATGCGGGTACAGTGCTCAGTGCAAAATTGCGGTGGCGACGGCCGTTTCGCGCGTCCTTGCGCTTCGTCTGGCCGCTGGCGAAACGGCCGTCGCCGCCGCAATTTTGCACTGAGCACTGTACCCGCATCCGCTGTATGTATGTTATTTATGTACAATAAAGCAGCGAGTCAAGATTTGGGTGAGTGCTGCTTCTTACTTATCTTCTATAAATGTATGATGTCTTTAATACTATGAATGCAGAGCACCACCGAGGGCACCGCACAGTAGATGTGACTGTATGAAGCCTGGATTTTAGCCGCATGTGCCGACTTTATGACTATACCTTTTGATCGATAATGCTTATAGAATCATCCTCCTGAAACAGCACTTCATTCGACAACATCTCCACAAACACATACTCTATAAACAGTATATATAGAAACAGATATAACATAAGTCAAAAAGCAAAATTTTTGTGGGCTTTGTATGTGTAAGACAGAGATTATGGGGGTCATTTATCAAACAGAAATATGCCTAAATTAGGCATATTTATGGTGCAGATTGTGCAAATTCTTCCCGCTCATGTCAGGTCTAAAAAAGGGGCCTTGGCGTGGCCAGGGAACGGTAGACAGGCCTGTTTCATTTACCATTTTCTACTCCTTGTTTACCCGATGTTTCGCTCATTCATCGGTAGTTCTTTGGCACCTGTACAAGATTATTGGGAACGAGTGTCGGTATGAACGTTTATCCCTGATAATCTGCCCGACAATGGGGCAGTGTATATCCACTTTAAGAGAAATATGTTAATAGAGGGGGGAAGATAATTGTTTACGGAAAGGAATTTTGGCTGACAGCTTGTTATGTCTATAGCTTGGCAATTTGACTCTGTTGTCTGTAGGAACTGGTTTACAGTATCTACTTTTATCACCGGATAACTACTTTAGGCTACTTTCACACTTGCGTTAAAGATCCGGCAGAGGATCTCAATACTCAATGTCTCCATGCATTGTGAATGGAAAGAGATCCGTTCAGGATGCATAAGGATCTCTTCCATTCCATCAGCATTCTGTTTTGTCTCAAGACACGAAACCGCTACAAGCTGTGGTTTTGTGTTTGGTCATAAAAACTGTAAAAAATGGATCCGTCACTGAAAACAATGTAAGTCAATTGTGACTGATCCATTTTTTAGGAGCCTAAAAAACCACATCCGTCACCCATTGACTTTCAATGTATTTGGTCCGTTTTTTTTCCGTTTTGATTTCACACAACCACATCCTAACAGAACGGATGCATACGGATGCGCAAAATCAAACCGGATCCTTTCACCCCCGGAGGTTTTTTCGGTTATGCATTTTCGTTTGCTCTCCCTGCATTCAAACAGCCATAACTGTTTTATTTTCTGTTCACATAGCTGTATGAGGGCTTGTTTTTTGCGGGACAAGTTTTACTTTCCAACGCCACCATTTAATATTGCATATGGTGTAGTGGGAAGCGGGAAAAAAAATTTCAAATTGGGTGAAATTGCAAAAAAAAAACGCTATTCCGCTACAGTTCTACGGGTTTCTTATTTACAGCGTTCGATGTTCATTAAAACTGACCAGTTACTTTCATTCTACTGGTCAGTACGAATCCGGCGATACCTAATATGTTTAGTTTTTCCTGCGTTTAGATGGTGATAAAGTAATTATAAAGGTGGCCTTTTTTTTCCTTGCCATATCTTGACCCCTATAACCTTTTGGTATTTATGTGTATGGAGCTGTATGGGGGCTCATTTTTTGCGGGGCAATCTGAAGTTTTTATTGATACCATTCTGGGGTGTGTATGACTTTTTGATCACTTTTTATTTAATTTTTTTTTAGAAAAAAAACCGACAAAAAACGGTGAATCGCCATTTAGACGCTTTTTTCCACCACACAATTCGCCTTATTGGAATTTTTTTAAATATTTTAAAAGTATGGGCATTTTCGATCACGGTGATACCCATGATGTCTATATTTATTGTTATTTAGGTATTTATTTTTTCATTATATGGAAAGGGGGGTGATTTGAACTTTTATATATTTTTTATTTTTTAGATATTTTTTAACATTTTTTAAATTTTTTGTGATTAATTTAAAGCTCAAATATGAGCTGATATATTGTGTTTTTTTTTCTTTATGAGCAATCAGGGATTTACTAGATGGAGTTAAATTCCAAAATTGCTCATTTCTTATCCTTAGCCTGCCATCTAGTGGCCAGAATAAGAATTGCAGTTTGAAAACTGTAATCCTCACCAGCGAGGATTACAGTTTTCATATGGTGTACAGACACCCCGATTGGCCACGCGTGATCACGGCATCAGAAGGCCCAGGAAGACGCCGCTGATGGAGGTAAGTAGCAGCAAGTCTCTGCTGTTAGAAACAGCAGAGACTTGCCGGCCATGACGCCCGCCGCACCCGCTGGTCGGGAAGGGGTTAATTCCGGTATTGAGATCCTCTGCCAAATTTCAATACCGGAATTAACAACGCAAGTGTGAAAGTAGCCTTACTCTAATGAAGCAATTAACTAGTGACATAGATTTCACTAATTAGGACGAAATGTGAATAAAGGGTGCTGCACATCTCAAATGTTTTATGATAAGTGAGTGACCCTTTTCCAGAATGGTTTGGAGGATGGTGGTAAAAACCTGCATTACCCAATTTACAGTTATTTTTAACATGCACCTCATATCATTTTGCAAAATTTGAAAACAAGTAATTTATCTTGCATTTTTGTGGCTTTTTGCTGTACATTTTCCTACCTTACCTGGGCATTTCATATCTTTAAGTAGTCATTTAGAGAAGATGCTGAGTGTGTAACACTGCAATCATTTCTCACAAATAATACATTTGCCTAAAAATTGCTTTGCTTAGCTGAGTTAAAAAATGTTTATTCTTAACTACCCTTTGTGTGAACCACTCAACTGTCAGTTGTGCCAGTGTCTTGTTTTCATGGTTGTTAGATTAGTATGCGCTACATGGTCAATTGCCAGCTTTTATTGTAGCACATAAATATACAGAGGCTTTGTTAGACTCTGCTCTCTCTTTGGTTAGATCTTTTTTAAAGTAATTTATTCATTTTGACTCTCAATTAACAGAAAATTACTGAATTATGCATATCAGGTTGTATTCACTTAAACCCAATATAGAGAAAGGTAATCTGCTATGAAAGAAGGGTGCAAAAAGTATATAAATTTGGCAGCATTGCAAAATCATAACCTGATTAAAGCAGTTTTGAAAATCATATAAAATTATTTGGAAGCTTGTGCAATCAATATAGTGTAGGTGGTGTACAGGAATACATTGAATGTTACGCAAATTCGATGGCCCAAATTTACTAAGGTGTATGATAAAAATCTGTCTAAAAATGGTGCAAATTGGAGCATCCGTTGTGCCTACACTTTTTAATGACATGCTCCAAAAGGGGTGGGACTTAACAGACAGGGTGGGTCTTCATGAGGAAGGAATTGGGTCTAAGATTTTGATCCCAAATTGCACCACAATTCTGGTGTAAAAATCAGTCTCAATATAAACCAACCAATAGTATGTGTACAATCATAGAAAAGTGCCTATCCCGTTTCACCCTATTGTTGGAGACAGTGTGGTGCCAAGGGTTTTCTTCTACATATTTTCTAGTCCTGCCCAGTGGTGATCTCTGATCTGATCAGGGAAGTGACTAAAATATCCATTTTTCTATAATCTGAATTGGCACTCCTATTCCTCAATATCGTCCAACTCCCATATCATGCTCATACGAGCATTATATATACTTTAATGGTGACAAATGTAGTCATTACTCACCATTGGAAGCAGTTCTTCTCCACCGATCCAATAGGTCACTGCTCTTTTGAACTCTACATATCAGCATGAAAAAATGTTTGCTATCCAACATATTTCTCATAAATGATCTGAATCACAGTGGAGGCTCTGGTCCCATAGTGTACACTTCACATCCTAACTTTGCTCCTAATGTAATGATTGGTTGACTACGGCAGGGACATAGACATGGTCATTGTAGTTCTTATCCAGAATATCTAAGATGTTTTGTCCTTTAATGTTTATTTTTTTCTTTGCTTTTACTATTACATAGGTATAGGTAATATAGTTTGTAAGGCTGTAAAGAAATCTGTCCATTCAGTTCAGCCTGTTATCCTGCAAGTTGATCCAGAAGAAGGTTAAAAAAAAAAAAACCCTTGTGAGGTAGAAGCCAATTTTCCTTATTTTAGGGGGGGGGGGTCCTTCCCGACTACAACCCTGATATATTTTTACATTGCTATTAGATCTCCCATCAGTCATCTTTTTTCTGAACTGAATAACCCAAATTTTAATAATCTTTCTGGGTCCATGCATTCCAGTTATTACTTTAGTTGCCCTTCTCTGAACCCTCTACAGCTCTGTCTTGTTCACAGGAGCCCAGAACTGTACACAGTATTCTATGTGTGGTCTGACTAGTGATTTGTAAATTGGCGGGACTATGTTCTCATCATGGGCATCTTTGCCTCTTTTTATGCAACCCATTATCTTATTGGCCTAGGCAGCAGCTGCCTGACACTGGTTTCAACTGTTTAGTTTGCTGTTCACTAAAATTCCTAAGTCATTTTCCATGTCAGTGTTACCCAGTGTTTTACCATTTAGTATGACTTGCATTATTCCTTCCCATGTGCATAACCTTACATTTGTCAGTGTTAAACCTCATCTGCCACTTCTGCCCTAGCCTCTAATTTATCCAGGAATGATCCCTCATGAAGCCTTGCCGATACAGCGTTATTCGATTATTTTCATAGCATCTCTTAGAAAACCTTCAAACATTTTACCCACGACAAATGTTAAAAGTTTCCTGGTTCTGTTTTTTACCTGTTTTTTAATATGGGCACCACTAAATTTTAAGAAATATGTTCATCTCTAATTCTGTTGCATTATACACCAGCTGCGTTTGTTAATAAGACTGACATAAAAAATGCCTGTCTTAATACAGTCCATCTTTAACCCCGTCCCGACCAGCGCCGTACATGTACGGCACTGCGGGAAGGGACTTCCCGACCAGCGCTGTACTAGTACGGCGCGCTGATCGGACGGGCGCAGCTTCAGGGGACCGGCTGTGCCCAGTAGCCGGACCCCTGCTGCGTACGCCCACATCGGTGAAAACAATGATGCGGGTGTATTAACCCTCAATGTGCCGTGGTCAGAGCTGACCGCGGCACATGCGATGCGGGAGGAAGGGGAGTCCATCGGGTCCCTGTGCTGCTGTGACGAGGACCCGATGGCTTGGATAGCAGCCGATGCCTTCCTTAGGCATCGTGCCTGCTATCCCTGCATGCCTGTGCTATCCAGCCCCCTGGATCGCACAGGAAGCTGGCTGTAAGTGTATTACATTGAGTAATACACTTACAGCCTTTGCATTACAATACAACAGTATTATAATGCATTGTAAAGGGGATCAGACCCCAAAAGTTAAATAAAGTGAAAAAAAGTAAAAAAAAAATAGTTTTACAAAAAAGTTTCAAGTAAAAAAAAGCACACTTTTCCCAAAATAAAGTTAAAAAATTCTTTAAAAAAGGAAAAAAAGAAAAGTATACATATATACGCATGCGTATCGTCCGGCTCTATAAAAATATCAAATCATCCACCCTGCCAGGTGAACACAGTAAAAAAAACACAAAAAAAACAGTGCTGAAACAGCCATTTTTTGGTCAGCTTCCCTCACAAAAAGTGTAATAGCAGGTGATCAAAAAGGCGTATTTAACCCAAAATGGTACCAATCAAACCATCATCTTGTCCCACAAAAATGATACTCTACCTGAGACAATCGCCCGAAAAATTAAAAAAATATGGCTCTTAGAAAATGGCAACACAAAAAAAGATTTTATTCTGTTGAAAAATAAATAAATCTAATGTGTAAAACTTTCCAAAAATAAAAATGTTAGACACCTGCTCTATAAAAAATATTACATGAGATGGCCCCCCAGGTGTATGCTGCAATTTTTTTTTTTAAACTATGCCAAAACAGCCATTTTTTCCCTCTTACCTCACAAAAAGTGTAATAGCAGGCGATCAAAAAGGCGTATTTAACCCAAAATGGTACCGATCAAACCATCATCTTGTCCCGCAAAAAATGAGACCCTACCTGATACAATCGCCCAAAAGATAAAAAATATAGCTCTCAGAAAATAGCAACACAAAAAAAAGATTTTATTCTGTTCAAAAATAAATCTAATGTGTAAAATTTAATAAAAATAAAAATGGTACACATATTGGGTATCACCGCGTCTGTAACAACCTGCTTTATAAAAATATCACATGATTTGCCCCCTCAGGTGAATGCTGTAAAAAAAATTAAAATAAGCTATTCCAAAACAGCTATTTTTTTCACCTTCACTCACAAAAAGTGTAATACCAAGCGATCAAAAAGTCTTATGTACCCCAAAATGGTACCAATGAAAACTTCACCTTATCCCACAAAAAATGAGCCCCCAAATAAGACAATAACTCAAAAAAATAAAAATCAATGGCTCCCGCAAACCAATCCATCAAAATCTGTTCTGCAAAATCCATATGGCACTCCTTCTGTTCTGAGTCCTGCCATGTGCCCCCACATCAGTTTACCACCACATATGGGATGTTGCCATATTCAGGAGAAAATGGGGAATAACTTATGGGGTGCTTTTTTCCTGTTACCCCTTGTGAAAATGAAAAATTTGGGGTTAAAGCAACATTTTATTGGAAGAAATGAAACTTTTCATTTTCATAGCCAAGTGTTTCCAAATTCCGTAAAACACTTATGGGGTTAAAGTGGTCAGAACCCCCCTTAATATATTCTTTGAAGAGTGTAGTTTGCAAAATGGGGTCACTTTTTGAGGGTTTCCACTGTAGGGGTACGTCAGGGTCTCTCAATAATAAAATGGTGCCTAAAAGCCATTCTAGCAAAATCTGCCTCCAAAATCCGTATGGCGCTCCTTTCCTTCTGACCACTGCCACAAACCCATAGAGACGTTTACCACCACATATGGGGTATTTCTGTAAACTGCAGAATCAGAGTAATGTATATTGAGCTTTAGTTTGCTGTTAACCCTCGCTGTGTTGTAAGAAAAAAATTATTAACATGAATAATCTATCAAAAAAAGTGAAATTTTGACATTTCACTTCCATTTTCCTTTAATCCTTGTGGAACACCTCAAGGGTTAACAAAAGTTGGTAACAGCAGTTTTTTATAACTTGAGGGGTGTCGTTTCTAAAATGTTGTCATTTATGGTGGTTTCCATTACGTAAGCCCCTCAAAATCACTTTATATCTGAATTGGTGCTTAAAAAAATGGTTTTGGAAATTTTGTTGAAAATTTCTATGCCTTCTAACATCTGAAAAAAGTAAAATGACATTTATAAAATGATGCCAACATAAAGTAGACATATGGGGAATGTAAAATAATAACTATTTTTGGAGGTATTACTATGTATTTTGAAAGTAGAAAAATTGAAATTTGGAAATTTGCTAATTTTTCTAAAATTTTGCTAAATTTGGTATTTTTTTTAGAAATAAAAATGAAATATTTTGCCATAAATTTACTACTGTCATGAAGCATAATATGTAACAAGAAAACAATCACAGAATGGCCTGGATAAGTAAAAGTGTTCCAAAGTTATTACCACATGAAGTGACACATGTCAGATTAGCAAAAATGGCCTGGGCAGGAAGGTGAAAACAGACTTGGGGTTGAAGGGGTTAATTTAAAATTTAGAATTGAATAGGGCATAGTAAAGAATAAAATAGCTTAACACCATCACATCCCTAGACATCTGGGACAAGAGTACTTTGTGCATTTTTTCAAAATTTGTTTAGGCTGCTTCACCAAATCTTACAAAAAAAATTGGTTTGTGACTAGAGATGAGCGAATCTATTCACCGCTTTGTAGATTCGTTACGAATCTTAGTTATTTCCTATTCCGAAGTGAATCCGGATTTTTTCATATTCGCTCCGTACGAATCTTAAATGTTCTTAAATCTTTCTACGCTAGCGAGACGTAGGCATCTGATAATTTGTACGCTAATGCTACGCATCTGATAATTTGTACGCTAATGCATACAGATTCAGTTAAGTAGCGCACTTTTACTGTATGTTCATTATTTGTACGGAAATGTTCGTGGTGGATGGGTTAGAGAGACAAAAAGCCAGAGGAAAACCCGGTCACCTGACCTAGGGGGAAGGGCTTGCTCTGATTGGCCCATAGGCTGAGTGAACAAGTTACTTCACTTGTGCTACGCCTGCTGAGACGAGCAGGAGCTTGTGAAAGACAGAGAACTGTGTTCTGTAATTTCTGTTGTTGTTCTGGGCACCATTAAAGATATCAAGGCTAGTGCAGGGCTAGTAATATTAATCTGGCAGGGAGAGTGAGGGAGGAGAATGGAGAGAGACAAAGATCTGATTGCCTGCCACAGTCATGTAAAAATGTCTGGCACTGGAAAGCAGAAGGGTTCTACTGGAAAGCAGAAGGGTTCCACAGAAGGGTGCCATCATAATCCGGCCGGTCCATCACCTTGACCATCTATTTAAGCTCTCCAGAGCTAAATGCTGATGAACGCCTTGATGCCATATTGAAAACTTCACTCTGCCTCTGAGGACAGTACGCCGCAGCCTATTACGCAATTGCGAGACAATAGTACGCTAAGGGTTTATACTCACTTTTTACGCTCATACGTATGTATTCAATACAGTAGCGTACTTTTAACAACGCTTAGACTGTATGTTCGTTCTTTGTGCGGGAATGTTCGCAGAACATGACCAGAATAACGAGTATTTTTTAATGCAACTTCGACCTAATAAATTCGTATTAAGAACAAATCTTTTTATAAATTTTTCAAATATTTGCCGAAACTAATTTTTGAAGATTCGCTCATCTCTATTCCTGACAAATTACTTCATCACGAAATGCATTTTTGTGAGTAGTGGGTGCAATGACTGCGATAGCACCTCTCCCCATGATTGTACCCCTCAGATGCCACATTTATACATGATTGCAGCATCTGAGAATTAAAAGTGTAAAATTAACAGGAAAAAAAATTAAATCATACCTACTGCCTCCATTTGTTTGGGATGGGCCGGCCGCCACCATCTTGCTTGAAGATCTCGCATGGCCCGAGATGACGTCGTCATGCCAGCCAGCGTGGTGATGTCATACATCAGCACGCATGGGATTTTGGCCGAGAATCAAGATTGAGCAAATGGAGGAGGTAATTATGATTTTTTACACTATTTAAGGTTAAATCGATTCACTGCTACGAAGCACAAGGAAATTTGGCTTCTCCTTGAATCAAATTTATCCTGAAATTCGGTTCAAATTCCAGTTCGTTGGATTCTATTCATTCAACTCTATTTCTAACCATCCAGGATTCTTGGGCTGTTTCCCTACACCTGGTTTGTAGAAGTTGTGGAATGTAAATCCATGTGCTAATTCTCATCACCCTTTATAATAAGGGATGCAGGTAACCTGGACTGGGCCCTCTGTTTCCAGGGGCTCTGTAGCAGATGCATGGTCACCCCACTATAAATATGTGGAAAAGTGTCAAATTTAGTCAGTTTGCACGCAAGTTGCTCAGTAATTTTGGAGAAGTGCCACATACATATAGATATACCAAGCACGAGTAAAACTACAATGACAAAGTGTTTTATAGAACTTTAGAAATCTCGCTGAAGCATGAAGTTGTTTTACAGAATCCTCCTGTTGAATGTGATGTCTGATTTCATAGGTCTGTGCATACAGTCCCCTTAAGGCTCGTACAACAACTTGTAATGATCAAGCAGCGAGCATGTGGGTCTCCTACGTAATCACTTATACGTGCAGTTGATATGTTGGATTTGGAAGAATTGTTCTTGTCCAGAAAGTGATGTGACTATATTAACTGCTACTAATCACAAGGTGTAGTCGCTGTGCACCATGAAAGCCTTCTACTATATTTTGAGATTATGCAAATATTCTTTGGCTCTGAAGATGTAGAATCGTTGGCATCTCATTACGATGCTTGTGAGATGCGAGTCAGCTAAATGATAAGGATGGTATGGAATCGTATTCCAGTCAGGCATTCCTTTCCTAATTTCCCTTTTCTCTGTTTTGTCTCTTTTGCCTATTCCTCCGGGAGTCGAGTGATTGATGGCCTAATCCAATAACTGTATTACACTGCCTCAACCTGGGCTCTTTTCCTTATCATTAGCAGTTAGCCTATGGTTAAATTCACAGCTCACTGCTTGGTACAGCCCCAGAGATTTAAGGGTCTGGCCTTTAAAAAATATTTAACATAAAACTGAAATCTTGACAGTACTGAGAATTCACTTCTCTGCAAGCCCTGTTTAATTAATCTAACATACTCTACCATAGTCCTCGGCGCAGAAGAAATGGCATGTTGCTACTGCAACTTGCAGCTTGCTCTGGAATTGCTGAGATAAATAATTAATGGGATGTTGTGTTAAAACTGCAATTGTATATTCATGTACCTGCAGTTCAAAGCCACAGAACATATAGTTATACATCATTAGCATGTACAGTCAATTGAGCCTTCAGACTTGCTGACTGAGGACCTTTGAATTACATTTTTGCTAAGTCGTGTGGCTTTGCCTCTGTTGATTAGATCTGCATTTGTATTGAACCTCATATGTTGTAATATATAATACTATGAAGGGCAAAACATATAAAATAGCTTAACTGATATAGAAATCAGTATTTTAGCATGACTTTTGCACTGTAGACATAACTTTAAAGTGTGCCTAAGCCTTTAAAACTATTTTATTAAAAACTACTCTAAATGACATAGCGTATAATGCATTTTGTAATATACTTTATTTTTTTTGGTTTTACCTACAAAATAGACTCCTGAAGTTCAGGTGCATATGTTAGTGTAGTGCCCTGGAGCAGGGGTACAGTGAAGTCTGGACATTTGTGTACATTTGCCCCTGTTTCCCCTATGCAAAGTTATAAACTTCTTACTTTGTTTCAATTGAAAGGGTTAACTTGCACTGTTTAATACTGTTTAACTGCATTTCATTTGTATGTTGTGATATATATCCTGTTCATTTGCATTGTATTTGCAAAGCTCAGTGGAAAGGGTTAATGGATACTGAGAAACCTTTGGGACTTTGAATAAGAAGCTGGTAATTTTCCACAGCTACTATAGAGTTTAAAGAAAAGCATGTTTTGGAGGGGAAAAGACAGAATTGTTTACCACCAAAACCAGACCGATTGAGCTTTTGAATGTCCGGTTTAGCTTTGTTGTTATGTCTGGAAACTTGATTTTGTCTAGAAAAACTGTTGTGTCATTGCCATTGAATATCATTAAAGCTCTAATGTAAGTTTCTCCAATTCACCCAACCCACTAGATTAGAAGGTACCAGAAATAGTATATAAGGAAAGCAGTCATAGCCACTTGTGTTGTGCAGTTAGGGAACAGTGCTTGGAGGGGGACTCATGTCAGTCTGCATGAGTGAACAGAAGAAGACACTGAGATGAGGATGCTAAGCCACAGACCATGGTTGACCAGCCCTGTGATCAAGGAGCCACTCAGACTACTGAGCTACAGACAATGACCCTCAAACCTTTGGCCAGGGTACCAGCAGTTCTTAGAGAGAGAGAGTGGGACAGCTAGCTCAGGCCTTTCCTCAGCATCAAACCATTCTTCTGCCAGGGAGGAGACTGGAGCCGGCCCTATGCCTTGCCTGTATTGTTTTATACCTAAATTCCTCCAGTAAAGAAGCACATTGCTTTACTGCAGACCCTGACTCTCTGGACTTATTTCCCATTGGGGTACACCATGCCTTACCATCCCTTCTGGAGAGCAGCAACACATGGTGACACCTTGACGTGTCCAGGGGACCCAGCATAGTGTTGGGGCCACCCCAAACCCGGCCACTGCACCTATTGCAGTTAAGGTTGCCAACCAGAATTTTTCTTTTCCTGGACAACTTATCCCAAAAACACGGACATCCAACATTTTTTACAGACAAACTGGAAAACCATAATGAAAATGATAAAGATTATAAGTAATACATGTTTATAGCTCAATATACTGATAAGACCTCATTACCAGCATTTACTGTGAGCTGTAAAATGATGAAAATTATCACCAAAATAGTCTGGTCACGCACCAACACCCTCAAAAAATCACGGACACAGGAAAAATGTTGCCCATTTTTATGGACTGGTTGACAGATTTCATTGTGGGGCTGCAGTGAGGGCTGTAGAGGCAGTAACAGACATTACTGTTCCTTCCTGTTCCAGCGCTGCACTGCTAAAGCCTGGCATAGCACATCCAATTTTCTTTGCCAGGCTTGACCGGAACGGGCACAGACAGGAGCAGTGATTTCTATGCAGTGCTCCTTCCTGTGCCCGTTAGTGAGGATAAAAGCCTCTACTGATTTGCTATTGAAGGTTTTAGCAGAGTGGAACGAGGCAGGAGCTCTGCATAGCACATGATTCTCCTGCCTATGCCTGCTCTATGCAAGCCTAATGCATCGGATGTAGAATCTGTACTTTAGCAGAGCAGTGCTGGCACAGGCAGGAGCAGCAATGTGTACTCCTGCCTGTACAGTGTTCACTGTGGCTGTACAACCATTACACTGCTTACTTGTTAGCGGTGTACGAGTGTACAGATTCTAAACTGCTGTAGGCACCTGAACTTCAGGAGCCTATTTTGTAGGTTAAAAAAAGTATATTAGGGCCACATTTGTTAAGACTGGCATTTTAGATGCCGGTCTTAATAAAGCCCTATAGCTGGCGGTGGATCGCCGTAGTTATGAAGAGGTGCCGGCCTCTTCATAACTTAAGCTGATCCTCTGCCAGTTCTCAATGTAAGACAGCTTCCTGTCATACATTTAGACCTTTTTCTACGCTTGAAAGAGGAAAATGGTAAATGCGACAGGCCTGCTGGCCCACCCACTTCCCCAACCACGCCATGCCCACAATTTTAGACCTAGCGTAAGCAGGGAGAACTCGCAGATTGTGGTGCAACTACGTAGCTGTTCCTCCACAATCTGCACCTGAAATACACCTAATTTAGGTGTATTTCAGATTGGTAAAGTATATTACAAAAGTATATTACAAAAATGCATGACATGTCCTTTAGAGCAGATTTTAATAAAATAGTTTTAAAGGTTTAGGTACACTTTAACTAATTTGAGGTTAGTATTGAAGGAAATAAATTAAACAGAATTTCCACATTCTGCAGGAATAGAAACTTCTGCAACAAATTAGAACGTGGCGCTGTAGGCAAAGTACTAAACTTAATATCTTTCAAACTGCCTAATGAATAATTTTCCCAAAAGCTGTTCTTCCTAGTAGTATCTGAATAGCCTCAGGTGGTTGGTGAGTACTGTGGATGATACAGCCTGTGGGGATCCAGTGATATACTTTAATGGGGTTGTCCAGGCTGCAGATATTGATGACCTTTCCTCAGGATAGGTCATCAATATCAGTTTGGCTGGCATCTAACTTCCAGCTCCCCTGCTGATCACCTATTTGAAGAGGGCATAACACTTGTAAGGACACTGCACCCTCTTCAATGTTTACCTGCATGCCGTCTATGTTGTAGCGGCAGGGCTGTGTAATTGCAGTTGTTCATCACATTCAAGTGAAAGGGAGAGGAAGCTTTAGTTACACTGCACAGTCACTACAAAGTAGACGGTGTACAGGTAAATATTGAAGAGGATGCAGAGTCAGACCCCGATTGATCTGATATAGATGACCTGTTCTGAGGATAAGTCATAAATATCTGTAGCCTGGACAACCCTTTTAATATAGTTCAGAAGGAGAATATATGGACATAGAACACTGGTACTCCTGCCCCCTACAGTTAAACAGGCCACTAATTCAATGTTTTTTCTTAAAGGGAATCTGCCAGCAGTTTTTTGGTGTCCTGACTAAAGGCAACATAAACTATTGGCAGATCCCCTTAGCAATTTGCTGGTTCACTTTCTCTAATTAACAGCCATTTTGCTAAAATCTTGTGTGAAACAACTCAAGTGCATGTTGAACGAGTCCTGATATTCATGAGCTCATGACATTCCCCGCCCACTTGCTGCTGATTCATCTGCTAAACAAACTGTCAATCAGAGGCAGGTGGCCGTAGAGAGCCGTGAGCTCATGAATATGAGGACTCATTGGCATGTGCTGGAGCTATTACAACCTAGCAGCAGGTGACACATTCCCTTCAATATAGCAATTTGTTACAGGGGGAGAAGAGAAAGCTGGAGATGACACAGATATTGAGAGAGATTTGTCAGTACCTTCATAGGATGTATATGTTGTGTTTGCACATCAATGAAAATGGCGCAAAATATGCCATAGAAATGATGCAAATGGTCATGATCACTTCTGAAACTTTACTCTTTCTTATGTCAGCTGATGGGTGCTATACATATAGTATACACCAATGTATTAACATAGTAACATAGTGAAAAAAGACATCTGTCCATCCAGTTTGGCCTGTTATCTTGCAAGTTGATCCAGAGGAAGGAAAAAAAAACCCTGTGAGGTAGAAGCCAAATTTCCTCATTTTAAGGGGAAAAAAATCCTTCCCGACTCCAATCAGGCATCAGAATAACTCCCTGGATCAATGACACATCTCTAGTAGCTATAACCTTTATTGTGCAACAAATGGTGCACATCTTTAATACATTTGACTTATTTTATGACTCCTATTAGCCCTACCTCTTTTTCCAGACACTATTCAAAATTGTTGACATAAGTCGAAAAAGTGTATGCATAATAAATATGGTGCATGCCACTAAATCCAATCTATATTAGTAGTCCTCACTGTGGCTATGGGTCCTCCCCAGCTCTTCCTAAAGCCGGTGTACAGTGAAGCAAGGGCACACACTAGTTCCTTCGAGACACCCTCGTTTTGGTTTAGTCTGGTTTTCTTCTGCCTGGTGGTGGCTGAGGGTGAGCTTGATGTTGCGGGTTTGTTGGGGATGCAAGTAGGGTCCCCATGAATAATGCACACAATACTGTGTCGCACTGTGGCAATGCATGTGTTTGCATGCAATAATGAGGCCAATTTTGCAATAAACAACTGTTCTTTTCTGGAAATAAAATTAAAATGCAGTAGTCACAGTCTGTATTATGCATGGACCGAAAGATCTTACACAAATTGCAATTTCCACATTTCTATAGGCTGCAGGTGGGGTAGATAGGCCTAGATGCTTCCTCTCTAAGTCAGTCTTCCAAAACTGTACTTTCATTCTCTGATTCATCCATAGGGGTACAATATCTCTCTTCTCTTTCTATATCTTTCATCAGAATTCAGAACTACAACACGCAGAAAAGTATTTTAGCAGATGGCCAATCTGCCTCTTAAAGTATACCCAGATACCTAAGCTTCCATTTATTTTAAACACAAGTGATAAGGTCAGTGGTGTACATAGAGAAGTAAAGGCCCCATAGCAAAGATCAAACCAGCCCCCCCCCACACAGGACAGAAGAGTTTCTGCCTAAACCCTTTTCAATAACCCTTGGGCCATTTTCTACTGCCTCATTTGGTAAAAGTTGTTCATTTAGAGGGTAGAGTCCTAACCAAGTTTTCACCTCCAGTAGGAGATACTCCTGACTAAGACTGGGCCCCTTCTTGCCCTGGGACCTATAGCAGTTGCATGGTCTGCCACTATGGTAGTTACTTCTCTGGATAAGGATTCAAAAAGCAGTATGCAGGTTATCTCCACAGTCTGTTTAGCATATCCCTCTGTAGTCTGAATTGCTTCCTCAGAGGCTGGTGTATGGGTTTGTAACTCAAGCTGGCAGGTGGTTCTACCCAAGGCTGTTACTTTTCTCCCTCACTGTTCTGTGTCTCGCTCTACACTGAACTACATACTGAGTTCAAGTCACTACTCATGGACAGGGTGTAGCAGTCCTACCTATCAACTAGCAACTAAGGCCTGTTAACCCTTTGACAGCCTGTAGAAAGGAAGGAAACATATGCAAACATATCCTAAATCTCATGCATTGTTAACCGTTTTAGCAGTGGGCTACCAATACCATAGTAAAGGTTTAACATAATACAGAATTTTAAAATATGTGTAGAAACGAACAGATGAGATCTGTACATGAATGCAGACACATCTATATACATATGTACAACAGGAGTTGAGTTTTATTTTTAGCACTGATTATAAATATACACAATATGTTTGCTATAATATAATGCTGATATTATTAAATTTTTTTATTTTTTTTTAAACGCATTACGGATAATTTCACCTTGCATTAAGTAATACACCTTTGACCTTGCCTTGTCATTGAAGGAAGTGAAAGCTTCTATGATGATGGCAGCTGGGTCCCTGATGAAAAATTATGCATCTCATAAACTGCTTTTCTGCTGAAATGTCAAACTGGAGAAGGTCTCTACCTTAAACTCATGGATTGGCATTTTCCTTCTGTCTCCTTTGTTGCTATGAAGCATTCATGAACAGGGATGACATATCTTGGACAGGTAAGGGGAACGAACTGTCAAAAATCTATTATTAGGGTTCTGATCTCCTCTGCGCTGACTACTGATGACACCATGTCATGAGATATTGAACAATGTACAAGAGAAAGAAAAAAATGTTTTTTAAAAAAATTCTTGAAATATAATAAATAATAATAATTATTTGACTGTGCAAAGCTTTGAGCATGCTGTTAACTTGAAAGCATATAATTCTAATCACTTCACTGGATACAATGCATGTAAAATAGAAGGTAGACATATTCTAGCTTGACATATTTCTTAGTGTAATAAAAAGACTTTTCTGCTCGTGGCAATAATCTGATGTAGGTCAATATGAAGTACTAAATATTAATAACTGGTAAATAAGATTTGATAAAGAAGAATTCAAGTTTTTAAAATAACATTTGGTAGATCATGTATTTAAGAATGTAACAAAGAAAAACAACAAGAAGTCAGGAGTCCATTTGGGTATAAAATTTAAGGGGTCTTCTCATCTTGAGCATTTTTTATATATTCTCATGAGTTTTGAGTCCCTAACGCATTATTAAAACAGGGATCACACAATACCAGTTTAGGCTACTTTCACACTTGCGTTTTTGCCCGATCCGGCAGGGTTCAGCAAAACCGCTTCAGTTACT
The DNA here is from genome assembly GCA_900303285.1 of Rhinella marina. NCBI lineage: Eukaryota > Metazoa > Chordata > Amphibia > Anura > Bufonidae > Rhinella > Rhinella marina. Next base: position 25,266 of record ONZH01015541.1, on the reverse strand, counting down.
GATAATACAACCGTCTGCATCCATTATGAACGGATCTGATTGTATTATCTTTAACATTGCCAAGACGGATCCGTCATGAACTCCACTGAAAGTCAATAGGGGACTGATCCGCTTTCTATTGTGTCAGAAGAAAACTGATCTGTCCCCATTTACTTGCATTGTGGGTCATGACTGATCCGTCTTTCTCCGCATTCCATGACTGAAAGAAAACCGCTGTGAGACGGAACCAAATGGAACTGAACGCATTTTGGAGCACTCCATTCTGTTCAGTTATGTTCTGTTAAGTTAAATGGGGACAAAACGGAAGCGTTTTTCTCCAGTATTGAGACCCTATGACAGATCTCAATACTGGAAAATAGAAGCACTAGTGTGAAAGTAGCCTAAACAGGATCATCTTTCTATCATGGCATCCAACACTTAATGGTTTATGCCAGGAAGCCATACAACACCATAGCTAGAGGTAATAAAGCCAGAAATTATTTCTGCTTGCAATATATCACTGTTGATAAAAAAGGGAATTTCAGCACAAGGACGCAGCATAATATGTGAAAAAAATGAAAGGGTCAGGGGACTTTCCGAACACACTGTAGGTCTTTGGCTGCGGCAATCTCTGGTTTAGCAACACAATTAACTATTTGCATACTTTAATGTTTTAATGTGTTCAGGAGACAAGTGAAAGGTGTATTGAGCAATAAATGTAATTGTAGACTAAATTGAAACATATTGATCAAAGCTATATGAAAAATATCTGTTCTGAGCTTTTAGAATTTGCCCAGGGATTTCTGACCATACACATTTTTTGTATTTTTTTTTAGTACATGTGGCTTTTCATTTTTTTATTTAAAGGGATTGTGCTACTAATAACACTTAACCCCTATCCACAGGACAGGGAATATGTGTTTGATTGCTTGGGGGATGGGGGGGGGGGGTGTTTCAACATCTGACACCCCTAGCAATCACAAGAATGGTGGTCTGAAGATGTTGCCAAACTGCCCCATGAGAATGGATCCAAGGTGCTCATGTGCATCATCCACTATTCAGTTCTATGGGACTGCTGAGTACAGTGCTTGCAGTAGTGCCCTAGAAGTGAGTGCAGTGGAGGATACATATGAGCACCACCGCTCCATTCTCATGGGGCAGTTCGGTGGCACTTGTGGACTCCCGTTTTCATGATTACTGAGGGTCCAGTCTCAGTCCTCTAGAAGTGAATAGAGTGGGGGATGCACATGCGTGCCACTGCTCCATTCTCATGGGAAAGTTCGGCAGCACTTGGGGACCCCGTTTTCATAATCGCTGGCAGACCCAGAGGTTGTACTTCCCCAGCGATAAAACACATCCCCTATCCTGTGCATACACGAGAATTTATTTTCCATGCCATGTTTATTACACACTAGTTCATTTGTTCTTTATTGTTTTAGATTTTTTTTATATCCAGAAAGAAGGTAAAAAAGGAAAATACCCCAAATTTCTAATTTTTAAAGCTCAAAATGTTGCTAAAATACATTTTTAAATTGTATCCCATTTATGTTACATTTGATATTGGAGGATATGTAGTTCACAGTGTACAAGAGCAGAGCTAGAAGCTGTGGTGTGGGCTATTCATGGAGTTGATTTTTTAATTTTTTATTTTTTTTTATTTTTCCAGAAGATTTTTCAAGACCCATGAAGAGTGAATTTTAACCCCCATGTTTAGATCCTTACTGACTGCTTATTATGCATAACATTGCCATGTGTAAATCAGGAATCAAGCAAGCACCCGTTCAAGGACTCGTGCAAGCGTATAGCCTCTAATGCAGGACCCGGTCCAGTCCATAAACAATCCCGGGAAAAAAGGAAAACAATGTCATGGCATGAAGCCAAATACAGACTGAAGATTTTATTTTCATCTCAGTGCTGGACATGTTTTTCCTTTTTTCCTATACCATTGCCATGCCTCTACCTGCTGTGTGGGAAAGAACCCCCTACATACATGAATAGTTGTAAAACTGGATTATGGACTGTTTAGTTGGGATTTTGTTTCACTTATTACTCATATTATTACTTATCTTGTACCAATTTTGAGTTACATTCTGTATTACAGTCTAGAGCAGCATTCACAATTCTAATTTCAGAGCTGAAATCTCTCAGGTGTCCATGCTGGTATAATGTCTTCACATAGCACGCCCTGATCATTTGCATTCTGGGAAGCGTAAACTGAGCTCGAAACACTGTACAGCAATAGGATGTAAGTAAATATTCTGTTGCATTATAGGAACCCTACTGACTCAGCAAAGGTGTTTATGGAGAACCTATAATTATCAGCAGAATTGTGAATTCAGCACTGGGATCATATGTAGAAACTTTAAATTTATATTCACCTTCAGGTGGACAAACATATACATTTCACATTATAAAAACATTCTACTCTTTGCAATTGTCTAAAATGATCATGAATTGTGTATTTGGTTACACTGAAGAATTGTTTCATGCGTAGTGGTTAAATAAAACAGTCTACTGGGAGGATACCTTTGATTAGCTGAAAATGGTATTAAAATAAATCCCTTGACTAATCTATTCACTTTAAAGAGGCAAGCCTAGTCCAAAAGATTAAACTTTTCAGAATACCATTTTAGGCATTCAGCATTCCTCGTCGGGATGCTCAGCAGAAGACTAAATATGCAAGTGGACCTTTAACTGTTTTCTTTCTCTGGATTTACTGATGTAATCCATCTCTAGAAACGAAATGGACTATCAGATCACTTAGAAATTAGGTTACATTCTGCCCATAGAGGTTTATGGGTGAGTGATGGGGATTAGGAAGCAGCTGTAGGGTGAAACACAGAAATACACAGAGATGCTGGTGCTGGCTCTAGAAAATTTACTTTCATCCAGTGCTGAGTTCACAGCTACACTGCTCATTACTGCTCATTCTCCCTATGTGCCTTGAATGACAGATATCATAGCAGGTAATCTCCAGCTACTGCCTTCTCCTCATTTCCTCTGAATTTTATTGGCATCTGTAACCTGTTCACTCAGTGATGCTGAAAAATCGTCTCCTCTCTCAAGACAAATGTTATGAGAGAACTCCCGGTGAATTAACATTTAAGGAGGCAGAGTTATGTGGAAAATAAGACAGGTGAAAAAGAAGCAGTTTTCTGATAAGATATATTACAAAGTTTAATAGATTTATGAAAAAGTTTTTTCATCGTTTAAATATGTTGAAAAGTTCAGCTGTCAATTTTTTTATAAACACTGTACATAGCACAAGATACAATTTTTTTATACCACTATAGCCAATGGCAGATCTTTGCAACTGTATGGGCATACAGGTGCACAAAATTAGCACAGCACTTAAAACATATGCTGACTGGATGTCCCAGTGTAACCCTCAGTGTGAACAGAGCAATAGAGTGGTGGATAGTTGCGCAACTATTTTTTTTTATATACTTGTAAATGTAAATAACTTTTTCTGCTTAAACACCCTTAGTAAATCCACTGTGGTTCCATGTTAGTAAAGAGTTCCACATAATGTTGGAGTGGAATTCAGTGGTCCCTCAAGTTACAGTATTAATTGGTTCCAGGACAACCATTGTATCTTGAAATCATTGTTACTTGAGTAATCGGTTCCAAAGCCCCAAAATGTCATCCAAGATAAGAGAAAATGAAGATTTAATAATAATTAATAAGCAAATAACTAAGTCAGATAAATCACGTCCTTACATATAACAGTCAGGAACAGCTGCTAACTAGCAACTAATACAGCTATTTTATCAGAGAAGTGGCCTGGATTGGTTGGATCTAAGTCTGAGGTATTGTATGTTAACAGGGGTGGATTGGTCATAGACCTTGCAGGGAAATTTCTGCCTCACAGTCAGCCAGTGGAAGTTTTTGGGGATGTATTTTGTGCTGCTGGCAGTACTTTGTGATGGACTCTAGTGTTTGGCTCTGTTGAGGTGGTATAATGTGCCACAATATGGTATTGCTGGCCCTGCCTACCATCAGAAAAGACCACTGTATGCTTAAAATATTGTATCCAGAGGCCATTGTATCTTGAGGGATCACTGTAATTATTTAGGGCACAGTATCTAAAGGCTTGGTTGTGTTTTAAGAATTTTTATTCACGTTATTTTAAAAAATTAAACCAAAACATGCTCGAGTAACACTAAGGTTGTGTTATTATATTTTTCATGTGCAATGAACTTATCAACCTTCTTCTTCCAACTGTCAATGTAATGGCATGTAGAAAATGAAAAGAAATACTATTTAATACCATAAGCCAAGGACTTCTATTCACATCATCCATGTCCTTACAGCCTACGCTGTTTCCACCTTATTGAAATGCTCTGGTTTATGTAATTTATTAACAATATTTAGACATTTTGGGACATATTTCTTAAATAATATTTAGATATCATCTAGATTAGTCTTTGATTACGTATTACATGGTGGGAGCTGAATTCTGTACTTGTCATGATGGAGTACTTTCTGACATCTGAACATCTAAGGGGAAGGAGTGACCAGAAAGCAAGTTTCTATGCTATGGATTTTTTTTATTGAATTCCAGTTACATTGCTTGCTCTAGTGATACAACATCTGGTCTATTCTTCCACATAGTAGCCATCTTTGCTGTGGCCCCAAGCTGAAGACCAAAGAATCCAATTCCTACTGGTAAAAAGATTCATCTTGTTCATGGAGACATTTTTGAACTACTACTACTGTTCTGGAAGCATAAGCCCACATTAAAGGACCATTCCTGGTGTTAAAGGGATTGGCTACTAAATCATTATTCTACCAACTGAGTTGATAAAAACACTAGAAATACTAATTTAAAGATTTACATATTGATGACCTATCCTCAGCATAGCCACTGATCAGCTGTTTGAGCAGGGTTGCTATATTGTATAGCAGCCATGCTTGGTATTGCAGCTCAGCCCCAAACTTGAATGGGGCTGAGCTGCTCCTAGGCCACATGACAGATGAATCTGATGTCACATGGCCTAAGAAGAGGCCTAACTGCTGGACAGGGACACTTTCAATGTGGGGTATATTATACCCTACATATTATACATTTATATTTACTCTAGTTCTCTATATTAGGGTCTGTTTGTGTTATCTTTATAATACATTTTCATCTCCATATGGTTGTACTCTACCTTTTTAATAGAAAAGGTTTTGGCATATTTTTGGTACCTTTTTTTTTTGTTGCTTCTTGCTGTGACAATTGACATTTAATATCTTGGAATTCCCGTCCCTTGATCAGGGCCATCCTTGGGTATTTAGGAGGTTCCTGACACGGGAACGCCCTTATTGGGGTGGCCATTCCGTTCTTAGGCAGGTTATTGTGTAATAGGGCGAGCTCTAGGGTCAGAAATCCCCCTTATCTGACGTCCGTTCCCCTGGCCTATCTTTGATACCTTTGATTTTGTAATATCATCTTGTCATGGATGTCATCATGGACACATATATGTGAAAGAGGCATTGATGAGATTTTGTATGCACTCTTCAAATCTTGATGCTCTGTAAAATTTATTTTTTGCATCATATATGAACAAGAAAAGTTTTAGAACAATTTACTGTACAACAAAATGCATTCAAAATATATTGACTTTTGTTTCTAGTCGGTAAAGCATCACTATTCTTAGGATTTTTATACTTTCTAGTCTAAGATGCAGAGTACAACAAGCACAGTATAAAAAAAGCAGCTTATGAATTGTCTCTTTCCTAGTGACCTTACTCTGGTATTATACTGCTGGGCTTTACTGTTAAGGAAAGGGCAACATCAGACTCTTCACACTCAATATGTTCCATCTGTCACAGTTATTAGAAACGCAATGACCAAGATTATGCTCAGGGAATTGTGTCCTGTAGTGAACATGTCATCTGAGTTTTTAACATGGACCCCCTGAGGCTTTAACAGCCTTTAAGGAGAGTTAGAACATAAAGGGCAACACCTACCAGACACACCACCATATGTGGTCCTGCTCCCTCTTCCAACTGCAGGCCATGGTGTTCCATCTGCTTTGAGTCCCATCAGTCCTGAGACCGTATTAGTTGCAGTAACACCATCTGCACCACCTATGAAGCAGAATATGGTATAATTTAACTCATTAACATCACAAATGTTAGAGTTATTTTTTCTCTTTGACAATAGGAAAATGCACATATATATATATATATATATATATATATATATATATATATATACACAATACAGATATCAAATCTAAATCTTGCTTATGGACACTGATAAATTATACTTCAAAAGATATATTCATGACCACTGTGCTTTATGTGCCTTGAATTTGTATGTACAGTACATTCTAGTGAAAGTACTTAAAGGGAATGTGTCATCAGTATGTGGATTTTTGTTTAAGAAGCCTCTGGCAGCATGATCAACCCTATTAAATTAAGCATAATGTTGATAGGGTCGATCATGCTCATGGCACTCTTCTTTTGTCTGTATGTTAAACAGCTGCAGAGATACCTGTATTTTTATTAATATGCAAATTAGCACATTGGAGGACTTTTTCCATTTAAAATAACGGATCTCAGACGGAAATACTAAAACAGGTCCAACATGAGCATAACGGATGCTTAAAATATAAGATCCCTTTCTTTCGTTTTTGTTTTCTGTCCTTCTGATGGATCAGAATACCGGAACATAAAACTGTGATGTGAACCTCTCCTAAACAGCAAAATTGGCAAATAAACACATGTAGATAGTGAAGTTCCACTGGCCACATTCTGCTGCCTCTCAGATTGTGGCCAGTGGACCCTTGGACCAGGAGTGTACTGGCCATAGACTCTACAGGGAAATTTCCGGGTGGGCCAATGCTCAGGGGCCACCTGAGCCCTCCTCACAGCTGCCAGACAGGTACATAATGATCTGATGCTCTCAGCATTAGTTAATGCCAGGAGGATCAGTTACTTATGCACCTGGCCAACTGCCGCAAGTGCCCTCATGAACTCAACTGTATCACCATCTTCAGGACGGTGATACTGTTGAATACTGTGATGAAGGCGTTTTTGTACAGCCTTGTAGTATTTGCTTCTGTTGACGCAGTATTTTGTGCTGGCCTGTGGTATTTGGTTCAGCTGGGGTGGTATTTTGTGCTACACTACAGTATTGCAAGCCCTGCCTACTTTTGCTGGCCTTGCCTACTTCCGTGTTTCTCTGAAAATAAGACAGGGTCTTCTCCTGCGACATAACCTAGCACTGGAGGCGCTCACTGTATCTAGGGCTTATATTTGGAAAACCCTGCAAAACAGCGCTAGGGATTATTTTCAGGGTAGGGCTTATTTTTGGAGAAACTGTTGTTTTGCCTCACCTTCAGTCAGTTTGGACCCACCTACAACTAGTGATGAGTGAGCATGCTCGGCCGAACTCGCTGTTCGGCAGACCATGTCGGCGCTGGGGTCCACTCGCTGTTTGGCCGAACACCGAGTGTACTCGAGCGCATTGCTCGAGTCCCCTCCCCGCACCAAGACGGATCCGTCATGACCTCCAATGCAAGTCAATGGGGACGAATCCATTCGGTGTAACACAATAGTAAACGGATCCGTCCTCCATTGACTTTCAATGGAGTTCATGACGGATCCGTCACCTTACCTTTCCCAGCAGCTCCCTCCAGCAGGTGGCTCTGTGGTGAAACTTACCACTGTGCATCGTCTTCCTGCTGGGACAGGTTGGGGGCTTCTGGGAAAGCTAAGTTTAACCCCCCCCAGTGTCTGTGTCATGTTTTTTTTTTGGGGGGGACCCGTGTAAGCCAGACACCCTCCTCTCTTCCGAGCGGGGGGTGCCTGGTTTAGTCCCATTGACTTTAATTATGCTCCGGTGCTCGGCCAGAGCACCCGAGCACACGAGCACCTGGGTGCTCGATCATCACTACCTACAACATGTAGTCACTTTTAGGCTTTGGGTTCCCAGTCAGCCCATGCCTGGCACTATGAGTAATTTCCTGTCCAAATGTGTTTCTTTACTGGTTTTCTGGTGTGTGATTTGTGTCATGCAACAGCCATACTGGAATGCATCATAGGATCATATAAGCATCACAATTCACAATCTGCCTGTAGATTTTTTTCATTGTGGTATACAGGAAGAACTGTAATATGTCATAGTTGCAACATTTGTAGTCCCTGAGCACAGCGATTACCCAGGTTCACCCAGAGCATTTTTAAGTGCATTATCAATAAATTCTGATATTTTATTTAATATATTTGATACTGTTATGACTAATTTATCGTAGGGGTAAATGTTTTTTTTTTTATTCCACTATTACTCTATATTTTGATAGGTAAGGGTTTCTCATTAAATGAAATGGCCAATTTATATTACTAGCTGCACATGTGTTGGTAACAGCACATGCATGCAACTAGTAATAAGTATTATTAAACTATCAGCACTGATGTCCGATAGTTTAATATGCATAATTCATGTTTACATGCAGCCCGGCAACCTGCATGCCGTGATGTGTTGGGAACATGGCTGCTGATGGAGGATTCCGTCCATCAACCTCCATTCATTTACACTGGGGATGGACTGTGCATGCATAAGTTTCCCTGTCAGTCCCCAGTGTAAGTGAATGGAGGACACTGATGGACATAATCCTCCATCATCGACCATGTTCCTAGCACTTCACTGGCACACAAGTCAGCGGATCTGCCTGTAAACATGAATTATGCATATTAACTCAGTCAGGCGATGCCCCCTCCCACTCTGCAGCCAATGGGGATTGAAAAAATAAAGCTAAAATTCAACTTCTGTCAGCTGCAGGGGTGGGTGGGAGGTTGACTTTCTTTCTGCAACGACAAGCAGGAACGCTAAATGAAATAGACTAAATATACCTGTGCAAAGCGATGTTTTCTTCCACTTCTACCCATTGCGTGTCCTCATAAATTACCATGGTATTGACCTTTAATTCAGGCCAGCCTCAAATGAAGGACTTAAAAGCAACCCCCTCCAAAGTCCCGCTAAACCACGCCCCCAACCCGGTCAGGTAACGCCCCCTCCCACTCCGCAGTCAATGGGGATTGAATAAATGAAGGTAAAAATCAACTACTGTCAGCTGCATTGACTTTCTCTCTGCAACAACAAACACAAACACTAAATGAAATAGACGAAATATACCCAGGCGAAGCCGGGTCCTTCTGCTAGTATGATATAAAAATTAATCCAGCCAGCAAAGGAGGCAATATGGACAATCACAAAAGATTAATAAGGTTCTCGTATTAACTTAATCTACATAAACGCAACTTTCTGAAGTGAGAAAACCCCTTTAAGGCAACCTGGTGTACAATAACCTCCAAATTTCTAACCAGGGCTGTAACACTATCACAGCCCCAGAGTCTCCGCTCTCTCCAAGGGCAGAGGCTCCGGAGAAGTCGGCAAGGGACCAACCAGAGTGGTCCCTTGCCGGTGAGCTCTCGTCAATGCTGATAGTTTAATAATACTTATTACAATCTGCATGCATGTGCTGTTGCCATGTGCAGCTAGTAATATAAACTAGACAACCCTTTAATACTATTACAATTACATACTTTTATATTATTATTAGTATTATAGATATAGATGAAGATATTTTTTCTGATAAATTCAAAAGCAGGTATCAATCATATAAATTCTCACATCAGACAGCCTTTGAACATGATATCTCACATAGCCACCAACACAGTATCAGAATTTTTTTGTTACCTTCATGTGCAGCCATTGCAATCTGCACAACATCTGTGACGTTCGGGGTCAGCTTGGCAAAGAATGGAATTTTGACAGCTTGTCTTACCCAGCGGCAGATGTTGCGCACCAGTTCTGGATCCTGTTCAAATAGGTCAGATATGGAAAAGAAAAATTAGTAATTTGTCTAATCTAATGAAAACATGGAGTAATGAAGGAAAAAGAAAATCATTAACAGAGCTATTCTTGTAAACCAGTTAAATCAATAATTTAACTGCACCCATTGAAACAAACAGCGCAGATGCATTGTATGCTTGTAATGTAATATAGTTCTTAAGAAATATCTAAATGAATACAAATGTAATTAACACAGGAGGAATAAATCAGGCTACACTGAACAGTAAAAGGCCAAGATTTACTGAAAATTATTTGTTAAGGAGTTCTTTGTGGCTGTTGATGGTAAAATGCTTTATAATGAACTGTAATCTTAAGGAATTGTCCAGGTTTTTAAGACTTATGGACTATCCTCAGGATAAGCTATCAATATCTGATTGGTGGGGGTCTGTCTGACTCCCGGCACCTCTGCTGATCAGATGTTTCGGAGTAGTTCTAACACCAGATGTTGGCACCAGAACAACACAGCTCCATCCATTGGTAACTGCACATGAATGGGAGCAGCGTTGCAGTAACCACCTCAGTCCACTACAAAATGGATAGAGCTGTGTAGTTTTGGCAAAGGAAGTCGGAAACAGGTGGCCGATCAGATATTGATGGCCTGTCCTGAGGATAGACCATGAACCTCAAAATCCTGGAAATCCCTTTAATGTGATAGCTCTGATTAAAATTGAACTTTTTTTTTTTTTGCTATGTTATGCAATTTACATATTATGTCATATTACCACATATCTTATAGGTAATGGTCTGGCTTAAAGGGGTAGTCCGGTAAAGTAACTTAATTTTTAAAAAACTGCTTTAAGGCGGCAAGCTGTGACCCAACCAGAACCCATACCTATACACATAACCAGAGCTTTATTTTACCTTGCAATCGATTTGTCTGGCTCCTGTCTGAGCCTGCAGCACACTGAGAGTATCATGTCTCCTGATATACCCTCACAAAACTACAATCCCCAAAATGCATAGCTTTCCTGCTGTGAGTTTGTGCTGATATACAGTCCAGTCAAGCCCCTTCTACTCAGTAATCACCAGCACACTAACACGCCCTTTGTTTCACAAGACATTCAGCTTGAGAATTGATAGCAACACACTGAGCATGCTCGACCTAACAAATGCTCAGAACTACAGGTCGATGCCATGGTAATTTATGAGGAAACTCAGTAAGTGACAGAGGAATAAAACACCTTTTATAACTACTGAACGGTAAATATGTGAAAATGACATTATATTAGGTAATTATTGGTGATGAATTAGTCTAAAACATAAGTTATATTTTTGGTAAGCTGAATACCCCATTAAAGAGAGTCTGTCAGCATGGTAATACAACCAAGCATGGTACCAGATAAGCTTAGCTCACCTGATTCCAACTGTGTCATTCTGATAGCGATCCATGGCTACCTTGCAGATAAACTCAGCTTTTGATGCCTTTAGAGCAATGAGAGTCGCACAGTTGCTCTCATTCCGCAGAAGCTCTGCACCATTCATTGCCCAGCTCCTCCCTTGGATCGTTGATTGACAGGGCCAGGTGAGATCTAGAGATAAGCGAATCTAATCGCCGATTCGTTGATTCGTATCGAATCTTGGAAATTTTTAGCTGCAAAGCGAATCCGAATATTAGGTGATTCGCTTCGGCTCAGTTCGTATTCGCTACATAGTTTGTCCTATAAATTATACGCTATTGCTACGTATAAGATATTGTTGCGTACAAATTCAATTCATTAGCAAAATTTTACTGTTAGTTTGTTTATCGTGTGAAAAAGCCTGTGAAGAAAGCGGTCACCTGACCTAGTGGGCAGGGCTTGCTCTGATTGGCTCAGGCTCGGTAAGCCAGTGACGCATCACTTCTTCTGCGACTGCGAGACAAGCAGAAGCACTGTGTGTGAAGTTCTGAGACTCTGAGACCTGTTTTGTGAAAATTGGGGTGTAATTGCTCTGGGAATCCATATTACACATATCAGGGATACTGCAGGGCAAGTGCAGGGCCAGTTCAGGGCTAGTAATTAATCAGACAGGGAGAGAGAGACAGGGAGAGATAGGGAGAGACAGGGAGATACAGGGACAAAGACCAGCTGCAGGGCCGCAGAGTGAATTGAAAGCCGGAGCATCTACTAGTAGTATTTGCAATAAGGCGCAAAATTGTAGTGGAGGAGAAAGTAGATGAGGTAGTGGAATGTATGGCACGCTTATCTCAGTCTCAGCCGGATGATCTGCTGTCATCTGCTGATACAGTTTCCATATGAAGACAGGGGTCAGATTTAGAGCATTCCTCCTGCTCCACCATTCCTCTCCAGAAAAGCCCGTCATTTTCATACGCACTTTGTACGCTTATGCGTACGTGTTCAAAGAGGTTGCGTACCTTTTTACCTGAACGTTCGTTATTAGTGCGCGGAATGTTCTCTGAAAGCCATATAATGATATATATTTTGTACGCAAATTCAACAAATCTATTTATCGAATATACGAATCTTAGGAAAAGTTCGGCTAATTTTCGGCGAATAAAATTTTGCATGATTCCCTTATCTCTAGTGAGATCATGTATTTACTGCTTCGTCCTATCGATCAACTATCCAAGGGAGTAGCTGGGCAATGAATGGAGCAGAGCTTATGTACAATGAGATCAACAATGCCACCTTCATTGCACTAAAGGCATCACTTGCATATTTCTTAAAAGCCAATTTTATCTGAAAGGGAGCTATGGATTGCTATAAGAATGTGACAGTTGGAATTAGGTGAGCTAAGCCTATTTGTCTCTATACTTGATTGCACAGCCATGTTGCTTATGACGGACTCTCTTTAAAATAGTGTTTTTAGAGTTGGAATGAACAGTACAAGAATGCTGAGTCTTAAAATGGTTGTTCCATTCAGCTTGCCATATACCTTCAATAGTTATCTGACTGTCAACTATTCTGATCTTACTCCACATATGTAAAATTCAATGATGCCCTACCAACAAGGAGAGCCAACAAGGGAGCCACCCAAGTCCTCCTCTCTGCCATTGGCTGGATACATAATGAGCTTTCACCAGTAATTAACACTGTGAGAATCAGGTACTCATGTATCCAGCCAGCATCTGTAAATGTCCTCCTGAACTCAACGATGGCCCGCATCTCACCTTTGATGCTAAAGAATCTTCACTATTGCCATAAAAAGAATACAGGTATACAGCTAGTATGTAAGCAGGACTGGTTGCCTCCACTAGCACAGCTGCCTAGTGGGGGGGGGGAAGTGAGGGAGGCCTCCATATGCACTACACTCAAAGATGGAATGCTCATCGGGCAATCTGGTGCCGGAAACGAGACAACACCAACACATTTTCAGAGACAAGATGTGAGTGAAAGAAATGATGATGGTGGTATATTCTCTCTTGACCTCTGCACAGGTCACAGAGAACTTCTTGTTCTGTGAGGTAACTTTTCAGTTGCTACATCATTATCATTACAGGCAGGATTACAATGACAGATATCACCTGCGTATAGATAACACTAGATTCACCATTCACAATAGCTGAAATCACAGCTCACATATTCTCTCCTGACCTCTGCACAGTCACAGAGCATGCCTAGAAAATTCTCCCATAGAAGGTGATGGGGTTTCCTGCTGTCCATTTGTCTATGGCCCATGTGGTACTCAGAGAATAGGAAGTAGACATGTTTCAGGCCTATTGGCCAGCATGAAAACTGCATGCTTTTACGTATATAGATAGGGACACTGAAATTTAAAAAAATACAAAAAATTTCCAAAAACATATGCTTAACATTTAAACAATTGGTCATTTTCTACTGACACATTCCGTTTAAACAGAATTTCTACAGCACGAGCACTCTTGTGTGACTAGTACTGTAATCGGCATCTCCTATTGACTACAATCATCTTATCAAAATGACTGTTGGAATACACACAACATTCAGATTGTTTGCCCTCAGTTAGAGTAAGGCTCCATTCAGACGTCCGTGTGTGATTGCGGATCCGCAAAACATAGACACCGGCCATGTGCGTTCCGCAATTTGCGGACCGCGCATGGCCGGCTCTATAATAGAAATGCCTTTTCTTGTCCCTGTATTCGGACAAGAATAGGACATGTTCTATTTTTTTGTGGGGCCGCGAAATGGAAGTGCAGATGCAGGCGGCACACTGTGTGCCGTCTGCATCTTTTGCGGCTCCATTGAAAATGAATGGGTCCGCACCCGTTCCACAATTTTGCGGAACAGATGCGGACACATTCTACGGCCATCTGAATGGAGCCTTAGAAACTGTTATGTAAAAAAACGATAGCTCATTAATTTTAATAGGTTTACGTGGACTTCAAAAATGCTATTTCATTGTAGCATCTGTGCGCAACATAAAATGCCTTTAAAAAAATTCTAGAGGTGCTATGCCTTCCGTTTTGCAAAGGGAAACTGTTTAGTTGCTAAATCAAATACGTGATGTGACACTTTTAAAGCAGATTTTATTTTAACTAAGGAGAACCTTTGCGAAACTCATGAATTTTGTCATTCCCCCTCAACATTTCCTCACTGTGGGATTCACATCAATGGAGGAACAGTGGATGAGATTTGGGAGACATTGTTAATCAGCTCAGAGCAGAGGGATGGCATCCAGATGGACAACGATGCTCAGGTATCTAGAGGTTGCTTAGATATAATCTTAGAAGTTGTATAGCCAAGCATGCATGAAACTTGTCAAATAATTAACAAAAAGGCGATCTTCCACAGAGTGGAGCTAAATGCAATTCAGGAAGCTGGCACTTAGATTTTGCAGCTGTCATATATATCCCATGTGTTGCCAGCTGGTGTTGGCAGAAATGCTGGTATAGACAAAAGATTAGCGCACAGGGGACATTCAAGACTGGCAGTTACGTGAAAGTGACATGATGAAGAAAGTGTTTTAATTGGCTAGATTTCTGACTATGGTGGCTTTTGAAGATATTTAAGTGCCCACACATTTTGAATATTTTTTTATTAATACCATTGTGATTATTTTCTAAGACTTTGTTCTAACCCTTAACATCTAAACTAGAGATGAGCAGAAAAACTTCGATCTGGCAGCTTTGCTGAAGTTTGCCAAGAAATTTGATTAGTTCCAAATGAATTAATCACAAATTGCTATAAATCTATTATACCCAGCCCAATCTGCCTAATCATATTTTTCCAATTTGGTGGCCCAGAATCACTGTGAAGGCTTGGAAGTGAAACTGCAGAGAAAGTGCAGGGAGAATGCAGGGAGACTGCAGGGAGAGTGCATTGTTGTGTACATTATTGCAGTGCACCAAGATTCATAGGTAATCCCTTCTGTAGATTTACTGTGCATCAGTATTCCAGATCAATGTTACCATCAGGTCTAATTTATCGCCGTGGACTTAACTGTGCTGTGCACCAAGATTCAAGTAGTCAACAGCAGTGGCAGTAACAGTGTGTACCAAGACTCAAAGATAATCCCTTCTGTTGAACAAAAAGAAATGCATAAAGCACTCTTCAGTAAAGCAAAAAATCGGTGCTCTCCCCTGCAAGAGCTGTGTCCAAACGACTCTTTAGTGGAACAAAATAAAGAAAAAGAGGCAGCAACAATAAAGTAGTGGTGCAAAAAAAGGTTCTTTGAATCCATGTTGTGGTAGTCCAAACACATGCTTTTTAATCTCTTGTGTTAGCTGTTGAGTTACTGTGCGTCAGTGTGACAAGTCAGTGTTACCATCAGATCTAATTTACTGCCCTGTACATAACTGTGCAGTGCACCAAGATTCAAGTAGTGGCCCCATGACAGAGTGGGGAGGTTGGCAGCAGCAGCTGTGGAAGTAAGGCTGTGTTCATATCACTGTTTACTTTTCCTTTCTTCTAATCTGTCAGAAGAACTGGGAAAAAAAATGATCCGGTATTTTGAGCAGGCCAGACAGTCAGTATTTGGTCAATATTCTGTGTCAGTATTTGATCATTTTTGTAAGCCAAAAGCAAGAGTTCATCCCAAAAGATAACATATAATGGAAATATTTGTATCTCTTCTGTCTTTTTTTTTCTTCTTTTCTGCCGATGGATCAGCAGAATGGAAAAATGATCAGAGATTTGAACATGACCAAATAGGGACAATAATGGCCTTATAACAGAATGGGGAGGGGGGGCAGCAGCAGTGGCAGTAACAATGACAATTATGGCCCCATGATAGAGGAGGAGTGGGAGCAGCAGTTGCATATAGCACAAGATGGTGGCAGATCACAGTAGTAGCAAAACCCAACAGCAGTGTGATAGCAAGGGCAAGTGGTATGCATATCTTTATGAAAATGTAACATGTACATATCAGTAGGCCAAGAAGCCCCTTTGTAGGAATGGCAGTAGAGGCAGCAGGCGGGTGGCAGCATCAGAATGGTGGCAGCAGCAAATGGCCAGAAGTAATGGCCCATTTTGCACATTCTAGTGTCCCAGCATGCTACAGTATGATCATTAGTGGAAGAATGATTTATTCTGTTGCATCAGGCACTGTTGTCTGGAAATCCTGGCTGATCCATTCCTGATTCATCTTTATGAAGGTTAGTCTCTCTTAGGGATAACTATGCCCCCCACCACACTGAACACCTGCTCTGATACCACACTACTGGCCTGATAGGAAAGCATACTCATGGCAAACTCGGGCAGTTGCAGCCACACTTCAAGATTGCATGCCCAGTAGCCCAGGGGATCTTAGATCATGGGTGACAGGGTGCAGTCCAAGCATACCACCGCCAGTGGGTTGAGGTTCTGCTTCATGTCTCACTGCTGCTGCTGTGTGGCTTCTCCAGAAGGTGGCTAAAGAAAACTGCTCATCAGAGACTCCAAACCTAACTTGCTGCTTATGGAGATGGTGCTGTTCCTGGGCATTTATGTCCTCCTCTTCATCCTCCTCAGGGCTCAGGTGGCTGTGAGATGTAGGCACCTTCTCGCGAACCTGATTTCTCATAATCCCCTCCCGGATGTGAAGAAGTAGAATGACATCATTCATGCCGTAGTTCTGCTGACTGACACATAAAGTGGCCTCCTAAAATGGCCTGAATTAACTGCATGTGTCATGCATAAGCAGCTCGGAAGGTGTCTCATATTTAGAAAATGAGCTGAATGTGCCAAAGTTGTGAAGAGGCCGGAAGCCAGTTTAGGGCTTTATTAAGACTGGCATCTAAAACTTCGGTCTTCATAAATGTACTCCAAGGTTTATAACTTAGCACTCCACAAAAGGAAGAAGACTGCATAATGCCAGCCAAATCAGACCCTCATTCAAAAGGAAGAGATGCCCATCTGTAGAAAGTTCTTGCCCCTCTTCAGTACAGAGCAGTGTACTGGTTGGCTGGGTGACATCCCTTTGATAAAGCTGAGTCTCCGGTTCCATGGTGTTAGTTTTCATTTCTTTGAGGTCATGTCCTATGGTCCCACTGATCTTTCTTTAGATCAGTTCAAACAAGTCACTGCTGTGGTCAGTCATTGGCAGATCGGGCACCATAGTGATTGACTGGCACAGTACTTTATCCCTGCAGTGATGTAAATATAAATCAGTAGTGTACCATGGAACTGTGATGCTGGAGTTGTAGGGTATTTTAAAGGTGATTATAGGCTTATTTGTTATTTTAGCCCTGCCATATGATGTACTTTAAACAGTTATTACCATCATAGACAATGGGGGAATATTGTTAAGATATGCCCCCATTGTCTGATAGATGTGGGTACCACCTCTGGGAGAGAACGGAGCAGGAAAATAAAATGGAGTGCACACTGCGCATGCGCTGCCACCTTCCAATAATTTCAATTGGGGCACTGGCTAAGCTATTTCCGTCGGCTCCACAGAAATGAATGGAGAGCGGGAGCTGCGCCTGGTGGTGGCCAGACCCCGGGAAACCCGGGGTCCTCCAGGCACAGCGCTCCCCGCTTCGTTATCGATATACCTATCAGACAATGGGGGCATATCCTAGCGATATGACCCCATTGTCTATGGTGGGAATACCCCTTTAAGCATAGCATACAATCAATATTGAAATAAGAAAAACCTGAAACATACTCCTTTGCTGCCTACAAAAATAGAACCCTGGCATCATTTAACACTATTTCAAGACCAGGAAAGTAATGTTTTTGCTGTCTAGTGTAAAAAAAAAATGGTCGGTATGTAGCATGATTAAACAATATTTCAAGTCTTTAGGTCACGATGAGGTTACCAGCTAGAGGGCATAAGAGGTTGATGAGGTATATGTAGTACATAAAAAAATTTAAACTGGAGCATATAACTTCTATAATATACAAGTAAAACAGTTACAGATGGCTTATTTTAGTGGTCACGTGGGAAAAGTACTGGACCCATTACTGTAATAAATAGATACAAAATAACAGGTAAGAAATCATATACTAGCCCACAAGCAATAGCAATTTAAAAACACTAAAGTCTCCTTATTGTCTACTATTTCACGTCATGTTTTCAATGGTTATTATATAGCAAATACATTTTTAATACTGTCATTTTGGGCAAACAAAAAAAAACTCTCTCCCTCTTTCTAAAGATTTTAAAAGCAATGTAATAACGTATTAGAAGAGCAAGATATTGGAAAATGGCAGGTTTACAAAATATCAGCAATTTTTCACTTATTGTGAAAAATCGTAATTATAACGCAGCCAGATCTTTTGTGAAATGCTCTTTGTAATGCTCTCAAATAACACGTGTCAATGCATTTGTGTTTTCATGGAACATTAATACAGATTTCAAAGTATTTATAGGTCATGTTTAATAATGTCTAAGTAATGTACACATTCTCCTGGCATGAGTTTAGTCATAGAATTGAAATGTTCTGATTCAAAAAGAAAATATATCAGTTCTTGCTATATACAATGCAGCCGAAAGATCAAAATGAATGGTTAGCAGCTATACCTTAATATACTTCTATTATCAGAATTGTGCTTTTATTATGCGCATCGGTGATCCAATAATAGAGGAAGGCAGCTATGGAGAAATCAATGTCTCCACTGTTGTTTGGCTAGTCCATTAATGGAAATTAAGCCACCATTTACAGTACCACGCATTCTGCTCATGGGGAAGCATGCAAAGCTAATATGTATATTACTTTTACATACAGAAATCACCACGCTGTATGGGGACCAGCAGTTGCTATTCAAATCACTCTTCCCTATGCAGATCCCGGTTTACTGTGAACAATCTACTGCCCAGAAACCATAATTTAGGTGTCCACTAGAGATGAGCAAATCGACTTTGGATGGTACATCCGAACTCGATTAGCTAAAAACTTTGTTCTAATACTGTATGGAGATCCCGTTCCATACACTATTACAATGTATTGGCTCCGATGAGACGAGATTATTAATTCGTTATTAATTAATTATTACTGTAAAAAAACCTTGGTACCGAACTCCAAAGTCAATTCGCTCATCTCTAGTGTCCTTATCAGCAAATCTTTCACCCGATGAACTTCCATGGGCCAATGATCAGGAATGAGCATTCATTTTTGGTGATCTACCTGAAAATCGTCCATAGTGTTGAGCAAAGTGAAGTATATGAAGTGGAATTTGGTCTAAATTTTAGGAAAAATTTGATTCTAAACCAAGCTGAATTTCCTTGGGCTTCGTGATAATAAAACATTTTTCCTAAAATGGCAGCTGGAGTTGTCTTAGAAAGAATGGGGAAAAAATGCTCACGTCATCAAGTAGAGGCAGTCCACTCCTCTCTTGATTGAAAAAGACCTGCCAAAAGTTCTAAGTTGAGCATGATGACATCACCGCGCTTTGCCAGCGTGATCATGTGGCGTTGGTATGAGGTGAAGTGGTGAGAATGTAGTAAGAGGGAAACTCAATTTTGCACAAACTTTGTGACTTTGTGCCTTTTTGATGCCAATATTCTGCCACAGAGGACTTGAAAAATCTTCCCCCTAGTCTTCCACTTTTTTGAATCCCTTGTAGAGATGAGCAAGCACTAAAATGCTCGGGTGATCGTTATTCGAGTCAAATTTTTCCCGATGCTCGGGTGCTCGTTTCGAATAACGAATCCCATTGAAGTCAATGGGAGACTCGAGCATTTTTTGCAGGGGACCAAGGCTCTGCCTATGGAAGGCTGGGTGAAAACCTGGAAACCTCAGAAAATGATGGAAACACCACGGAAATGGACAGGAAACAGCAGGGGCAGCATGCATGAATGCCTCTGAGGCTGCCTAATCCCACCATTACCCCAAATTCTCAGGCAACAGCCTGGTGGTTACCCTCATGGCAATTGTGCTCACCCAGACCAAGAAAGGCGAGGCACATGCCCATCACATGTTAGGGAAGCACCCAACTAGGTGCAACGAAGGTCCATCACCGCCTGCAGGTGACACCACTGCTCATGCTGGCACTGCAGCTGACATCAAGTTTAGTCTCTGTTCTTATCAGTTGCTGTGGCTGTTGGTGGTAAAGTGGTGAGCATAGCTGCTTCCCAAGCAGTTGACCCGGGTTTGATTCCCGTCTATCGCAGGAGGCAATTAAAAGAAGAACAAAAAAAAACATCAGTACAATATCTAATACGTCCCCTATCCGGGTAAATTGTTTGTAAAGAGGGCCTGTAGGTGGGGGGCAGGCTGGGGGGAAGGAGGTTTCGCTGGAAGAGCCAGAGGAGTGCCCCCTGGGCTAGCGTGTGTGGTGGTGACAACAGCCGGAATGGATTTGGAAAAACTGTCACATCAACCGGTATGGTATCGATTCTTCTCAGTTTAATACCGTATACGTCCCCTATCTTGGGACCTTATATTTCATGGATTTTTCGACCACAGAAAACGGAAAAAGAGCTTGCTCTGGCCAGGGGAGTGTCTTTCCCACTGCAGCTAAGGGGGACGTGTCCATCCTCTGCCTATCACAGGTCAGGAGGGAAATAAAAGAAGAACCAAAAAAAAATCTGTACAATATCTAAGACGTCCCCTATCGGGGTAAATTGTTTGTAGAGAGGGCCTGTAGGTGGGGGGCAGGCTGGGGGGAAGGAAGTTTCGCTGGAAGAGCCAGAGGAGTGCCCCCTGGGCTAGCGTGTGTGGTGGTGACAACAGCCGGAATGGATTTGGAAAAACTGTCGCATCAACCGGTATGGTATCAATTCTTCTCAGTTTAATACCGTATACGTCCCCTATCTTGGGACCCCATATTTCATGGATTTTTCGACCACGGAAAATGGAAAAAGAGCTTGCTCTGGCCAGGGGAGTGTCTTTCCCACTGCAGCTAAGGGGGACGTGTCCATCCTCTGCCTATCACAGGTCAGGAGGGAAATAAAAGAAGAACCAAAAAAAAATCTGTACAATATCTAAGACGTCCCCTATCGGGGTAAATTGTTTGTAGAGAGGGCCTGTAGGTGGGGGGCAGGCTGGGGGGAAGGAAGTTTCGCTGGAAGAGCCAGAGGAGTGCCCCCTGGGCTAGCGTGTGTGGTGGTGACAACAGCCGGAATGGATTTGGAAAAACTGTCGCATCAACCGGTATGGTATCAATTCTTCTCAGTTTAATACCGTATACGTCCCCTATCTTGGGACCCCATATTTCATGGATTTTTCGACCACGGAAAATGGAAAAAGAGCTTGCTCTGGCCAGGGGAGTGTCTTTCCCACTGCAGCTAAGGGGACGTGTCCATGCTCTGCCTATCACAGGTCAGGAGGGAAATAAAAGAAGAACCAAAAAAAATCTGTACAATATCTAAGATGTCCCCTATCCGGGTAAATTGTTTGGAGAGAGGGCCTGTAGGTGGGGGGCAGGCTGGGGGGAAGGAGGTTGAGCTGGAAGAGCCATAGGAGTGCCCCCTGGGCTAGCGTGTGTGGTGGTGATAACAGCCGGATGTATTTAGAATGACGCAGGACCCCAACTTAAAAATTTAGCATCAACCGGTACAGTCGTAAATTATGAGATTGATCAAGAGTGGTATGTCTTCTATGTATACTACTCAGTTTAATACCGTATATGGCAGCTATCCGGAAAAATAGTTTGGAGAGAGAGAAAGATAGGACAAAGACGTAAATTGTTTGGAGAGAGGGCCTGTAGGTGGGGGGGGGGGCAGGCTGGGGGGAAGGAGGTTGAGCTGGAAGAGCCAGGGGAGTGCCCCCTGGGCTAGCGTCTGTGGTGGTGACAACAGCCGGATGTAGTTAGAATGACGACGCAGGACCCCAACTTAAAAATTTAGCATCAACCGGTACAATTGTCAATTATGAGCTCGATCAAGTGTGGCATGACTTTTAAATGGATATTGCATGTGGTCACGTACTCCCTGGAACCCCATAGTCACCCCTTCTCTGATGTGCTAGCCCAGAACATTCTCTGCCCCAATTCGCAAGACCTTTTGCTGTTTCCGTGTGCTGACAGTGGGGATTTACCAGTGTTGTCTGAGGAGGTGGTGGACAATGGCGAGACACAGGTGTCGGGGGGTGAGGTAGTTGTATGGGAAGCAAGTTACAGTGGGGACTCCTTGGGGGGACTTTCTCATGATGGGACAGATTCAACTTGGGTGGATCAGGCACAGGAACAGATCAATTTTTTTTTGTGTTTATTTAACTTTTATTTAGCAAAAATAACCACAGAGATATTTACTCGTTATTTTCTCTGTGCAGTCTAGCGTTGGGGTTCGTCACTTTGATGGCGAGCTGTGCCGCTCTCTCCACAATGGTCTTTAGGTTCTTAGATAGAGACGTTGTGGGCGATTTCAGCACAGAAGGACTTGTTGCTCATCAACAGAACCTCGAGCTTCTTGACATTGTGGACCAGGAATTTGCAGAACCCTGTGGGCAGCATGTGTTTGGTCTTCTACTTGCTACCGTATCCAATGTTGGGCAATATAGATACGCAGGTAATATTATTTTTCACACCTATCCCAAAAATAAAAATTTACGCAGTTTGCGCAAATAAAACTGGAAACTGGAATTGGAGAGAGGGCCTGTGGGTGGACCTCCGGAAAAATTGTTTGGAGAGAGGGCCTGTAGGTGGATCTCCGGAAAAGTTGTTTGGACAGAGGGCTTGTAGGTGGACCTCCGGAAAAATTGTTTGAAGAGAGGGCCTGTAGGTGGACCTCCGGAAAAATTGTTTGGACAGAGGGCCTGTAGGTGGACCTCCGGAAAAATTGTTTGGAGAAAGGGCCTGTAGGTGGACGTCCGGAAAAATTGTTTGGACAGAGGGCCTGTAGGTGGACCTCCGGAAAAATTGTTTGGACAGAGGGCCTGTAGGTGGACCTCCGTAAAAATTGTTTGGACAGAGGGCCTGTAGGTGGACCTCCGGAAAAATTGTTTGGACAGAGGGTCTGTAGGTGGCCCTCCTGAAAAATTGTGGTAAAAGAGTGCCAGTTGGACCTCTGAAAAATGGCGTATTTTTGGTCAGTGTTAGGCAAAGACGATATGGAGGAGGAGTAGAGAAAAGGAATCGGATACATAAGTTATTTAAATCTTACCGCCGGTATCTATCGGGTCGGCACTATTAATATCACCAACAGCGGGATTTTCCGCTTTTTAGCCACCGTGCTATTTTCACTCCACGTCCCCTGAAGAACCTAACTAATGTGTATGGGGAAACGCGTTGGGACTTTATTATCTACTGATGGGGTTTTTTAAGGTAGGGTGAGTGTGCTCAGGGTCAGCCACCGATAAGTGGGGCCACTCTTTGGGGTGATCACTCTGCTCCTAGGCAGGGTGCTGCTCCGCTTTCAGGCAGGGTGGTGTAGGTCAAGTAGGGGGAGTATCTCATCAGTCACCCTGAAGGGCCTCATTTATATATCCCTGCACTACCTGCTGTTTACTGCCATTCATCTCTTCATCTAAAGAGGGTCTTGGGCATCTTTTGTCTGGTTATCGATCCAGACTGGTGAATATCTGAAATAAAGCACCTCTACCCTACCGATGGTTTGACACCTCGATGATGTAAAGGGGATACTCAGTTGACATGAACGGATATGGACCCCAGCATCTACGTATGTATGGTTCATGAGTGAGTACCCACACACGGGGAATTTTATCTAATTATCGTTATTTTCTTTCTCTCCCATCAGTGTTATTTTTTTATATATATTCAATTATTGTTGCTATATGTGGGATTATCCTTTTAAGTTATCTTTAGTAAAAGCTATGTTTTAATAGGGCCTACACTCAGTGAATTGTTTGATATACGTCCTATTTGTTATTTATATACTTTCAGTGATTTGTGACGTGCAGAAACTATCGTAGAGCTGACTGACACCCTACTGACGGTGGCTATTTAGACTGCGACCCAGACAAATGTCGCACAGAGATTTTTAGGATCAATCTATATACGTGACAGGTAGCAA
The DNA here is from genome assembly GCA_900303285.1 of Rhinella marina. Classification (NCBI taxonomy): domain Eukaryota; kingdom Metazoa; phylum Chordata; class Amphibia; order Anura; family Bufonidae; genus Rhinella; species Rhinella marina. The sequence goes on along the minus strand of ONZH01015541.1, from coordinate 1,187 downwards.
ATGACTTGGTTGTATCCTGTGACGTACAGAAAGTGTCACCTGGACAGAATATACGGATTGGAGTGAGTGTGCTGAACTGTGACACACAGAAAGGTTACACGCAGCTGTGTGAAATGGATTTGTATCACTCAGCTAAAACAACAAAAAAACTAATTTTTTTTTTAGATTTTTTGGGGGATTTTTGTTTTTTTTGGAACGTGACGTGCAGAAACTATCGTAGAGCTGACTGACACCTTACTGACGGTGGCTATTTAGACTGCGACCCAGACAAATGTCACACAGAGATTTTTAGGATCAAGCTGTATACGTGACAGGTAGCAAATGACTTGGTTCTATTCTGTGACGTACAGAAAGTGTCACCTGGACAGAAAATAGTGAGTGTAATGAACTATGACACACAGAATGGTTCCACACTGCTGTGTGCAATGGATTTGTATCACTGAGATAGAACAATAAAAAAAAGGGGGTTATATATGGCGATAGCTGCACTACTAGTGCCAGCCAGCCAGCCAAGCCAGGAGACAAAAAAAAATGTCTTCTAGCCCTTAGAAGGGCTGTTGGGTTCTTTGTGGGTGATTTCTGTCTAACAGAGAACTAAATGCAGGCCCTAACACTCTCCCTGAAAGGCAGCAGCTCTATCCCTAACGACATCCAGACGGCATCTGAGCCGAGCACCGCGGGCAGTCACTAGTATATTCCAGGGTCACCTGATCAGGCCAGCCAACCCCTGCTATCGACATGTAAGGTCCCCACGTGATGCTGGGTGTACCGTAGAGTCTCATGGCTTGTGATTGGCTGTGTTTATAGGCGCCAAAAAAGCACGATGCGGAAGTTGCCATTTCCTCGAGGATGGCGAGATACTTGTCCAAGCAGCGAGCACTTACGAGTACCCTAATACTCGAACGAGCACCAAGCTCGGACGAGTATGCTCGCTCATCTCTAATCCCTTGCAAGACCGTTGCAAGTGGAAACGCAAACTTAGGCCTCCATCATATACATTATTTTCCAGTGGTAAAAAAAAAGCTCGAATTTTTACAGCTTTCACCTTTTTTAATATTATGGTTAGACCAGATATTGTTTCACGTGTTTTTTTTTTTTAGCTCCCAGAGATGGGAAAAGAACTGGGGAGATGCTCCTAGAGGCTCATTTGCACATATTAAAACATCATATTTCTCAGCAATGCGGAC
>ONZH01015540.1:0-83215 GCA_900303285.1 Rhinella marina | reverse complement strand
GCTACTTGGGGGGCACCGCCGCCTGGAGGACTTGCCGTCCAAAAGCCAAATCTTGATTGGCTAAAACGTCCAGTTTATAGTGCTTTGTGAAAGTATGGAAATTTGACCATGTGGCTGCTCTGCAAATCTGGTCTATTGAGGCGTCTGCTCTTTCCACCCAGGAAGCGGCCATGGCTCTGGTCGAATGGGCCCTCACTTTCAACGGACATGGAAGATCTTCTAGTCTGTAAGCTTCCTTGATGATTTCTTTACTCCATCTTGCTATTGATTGTTTAGAAGCTTTGCATCCTTTTTTTCTGCCACCGAACTGAATGAAGAGATTTGATGATTTCCTCCAAGGTTCGGTTCTTTTTATATAAGCCAAGACCGCTCTTCTGACATCTAGGCAATGGTACTTGTGTTCTTGAACCTTTTTGGGAAAGGTACAAAAAGAGGGGAGAATTATTTCTTGCTCTCTGTGGAATGAGGTAACCACCTTCGGTAAAAAGGAAGGATCCAGTTTTAAAACAATACAATCATCTAGAATCTTTAAAGGGAACCTGTCAGCTCTGAAACACCCTCCAAACTACAGTAAGTGGTGTATAGTGTAAGTGACACCAAGTCCGGTTATGTAATTATCATCTTCATACTCGTCTGCATTCTGACTCTATGCTCTGACAAACCAGCAGTAAAATGCACTCACTGGACTCTGGTGCTCACTCACATAATGCAGAGGACTCAAAGAACAGTCCTCTTAATGCATTTTACTGCTGGTTTGTGGGAGCACAGCGTCAGAACGGAAGTGAGTGTGAAGATAAAAATTGTATGTTCAGATTCAGCACCACTTACACTATACATCTCTTACTCTAGTTCAGGGGGTGTTTGGAGCTGACAGGTTTTCTTTAACCCCTTCCCGACCAGCGCCGTAGTGCTACGGCGCGCTGATCGGGCGGGTGCAGGAGCTGCGCCCACCCGATCAGCTGCGGGGGCCGGTGTGTGAAAACACCGATGCGGGCGTATTAACCCTTCATGTGCCGCAGTCAGCGCTGACCGCGGCACATGCGATGCGGGCGGTCGGAAGGGGTGTCCATCGGGTCCCCACGCTGCTGTGACGGGGACCCGATGGCTGGATCTCACAGGCAGTAAGCTGGAAGTGTATTACGGTGTGTAATACACTTCCAGCCAATGCATTACAATACATAAGTATTAGAATGCATTGTAAAGGGGATTAGACCCCAAAAGTTACAAAAGTGTAAAAAAAGAAAGTGAAAAAAAGTGAAAAATAAAGTTTTACAATAAAAGGTTACAAGTTCCAAAAAAAAGCGTCCTTTTCACAAAATATAAAAGAAAAAAAAATTGTAAAAAATAGTGAAAAAATAAAAATACACATATTAGGTATCACCGCGTCCGCATCGACCGGCTCTATAAAAATATCACATGATCCACCCCGCCAGGTGAACGCAGTTTAAAAAAAAAAAAAGTGCCAAAACAGCCTTTTTTTTGGTCACCTCCCCTTACAAAAAGTGTAATAGCAGGCGATCAAAAAGGCGTATTTACCCCAAAATGGTACCAATCAAACCGTCATCTCGTCCCGCAGAAATGTAGACCCTACCTGAGACAATCGCCTAAAAAATTAAAAAAATATGGCTCTCAGAAAAAAGCAACACAAAAAAAAAGATTTTATTCTGTTCAAAAATGCAACTGTGTAAAACTTTCCAAAAATAAAAATGGTAGACATATTTGGTATCGACGCGTCCGTAACAACCTGCTCTATAAAAATATCACATTATTTGCCCCCTCAGGTTAATGCTGTAAAAAATTTTTAAAAAATACTATGCCAAAACAGCTATTTTTTTCACCTTGACTCACAAAAAGTGTAATACCAAACGATCAAAAAGTCTTATGTACCCCAAAATAGTACCAATGAAAACGTCCTCATCCCGCAAAAATGAGCCCCCACATAAGACAATAACTAAAAAAAAAAATCAGTGGCTCCCACAAACCAATCCATCAAAATCTGTGCTGCAAAATCCGTATGGCACTCCTTTCCTTCTGACCACTGCCACAAACCCATAGAGACGTATACCAACACATATGGGGTATTTCTGTAAACTGCAGAATCAGAGTAATGTATATTGAGGTTTAGTTTGCTGTTAAACCTTGCTGTTTTGCAAGAAAAAAATTATTAACATGAATAATCTACCAAAAAAGTGAAATTTTGAAATTTCACCTCCATTTTCCATTAATTCTTGTGGAACACCTCAAGGGTTAACAAAGTTTGTAACAGCAGTTTTTTATAATTTGAGGGGTGTAGTTTCTAGAATGGGGTCATTTATGGGTGGTTTCCATTACGTAAGCCACTCAAAATCACTTTATATGTGAATTGATGCTTAAAATTTTTTTTTAAAAATTTTGGACGATTCACGATTTAAATCTCGATTTTCTTATATTATTAAAAATATATAAAAAAAATAAAAAAAGCCTACTGTGCCCCCATCAGACCTCACATCAGCCCACTGTGCCCACACCAGACCTCACATCAGCCCACTATACCCTCATCAGACCTCAGATCAGCCCATCATGCCCCATCAGACCCCACATCAGCCCATTGTGCCCCCATCAGACCTCAGATCAGCCCACTGTGCCCTCATCAGACCTCAGATCAGCCCATTGTGCCCATCAAAACACAGATCATCCCATTATGCCCCATCAGACCCGACATCAGCCCATTGTGCCCCATCAGACCCCACATCAGCCCATTGTGCCCCATCAGACCCCACATCAGCCCATTGTGCCCCATCAGACCCCACATCAGCCCAGTGTGCCCCATCAGACCCCACATCAGCCCAGTGTGCCCCCATCAGACCTCAGATCAGCCCACAGTGCCCCCATCAGACCTCAGATCAGCCCACAGTAGTGCCCCCTTGAGACCTCAGATTAGACCACAATAGTGCCCCTTCAGACCTCAGAACAGCCCACAGTAGTGCCCCCTTGAAACCTCAGATTAGCCCACAGTAGTGCCCCCTTCAGCCCTCAGAACAGCCCACTAGGCCACCATAAGAATAAAATTAAAAAAAATCCCTTACCTGTCCTGTGCCGCAGCTCTGCTCCAGGTCCGGTGCTCCTCAGTCTTCTTCTCCCGGCACTGCACTGTCACCTGACTGCGTGCAGCGTCAGGTCAGAGTGCGCGCACTACGTCCTGATGCTGTACGCGGTCAGGACAGTGCAGCGCGGCCCCGGAGAAGAAGAGGAGCGCCGGACACCGGAGCGGAGCCGCGGCGCAGGACAGGTGAGAGATTTTTTTTAATTTTATCTGGCGGGCACCATTTTAGGAAAATCGAGTTCACGATTTTCCTAAAAAAAAAAAATTGTGAGGCTTTCAATTGGCGAATTAATCGAATTAATTTGATTAATCGCCCAGCCCTAGTTGAAGGGGTTAAGTAAGGTTCCGAAATAGACAGTGCTTGTATCTCTCCTATCCTACGTGCTGTTGTTGTTGCAACCAGGAAGGCAGTTTGAAAGAATGTAGTCTGGTTCGAAGGGGGAATCACATAGTATTTTTAAGACTACGTTTAAGTCCCATGCAGGAATAGACTGCCTTAATGTAGGACGGAGTCTTCTTACTGCTTTAACAAACCTTCTGATCCATCTATGACCTGCAATTTCAAGTGTCCAGAAAACATGAGGGCCGATATTTGCACCTTGAGGGTGCTTGGCAGTGGCGTAGCTACCGGGGGGGCAGGGGGGGAGACGGCTCCGGGCCCAGTGACTCAGGGGGGGCCCCAGCAAGGATGACCTTGCCTTCTATCAGGCGAATACAAGTGAGCGCTTCCATTATGGAAGCGCTCACTTGTATTTAGGGACCCCCATCAGACCTCAGATCAGCCCACCCAGCCACATAGGATTAAAATAAAAAACTTTACTTACCTGTTCTGCACTGCGGCTGCCCTCCGGTCCGCGCTCTGCTCTTTTCCTGGCGCGCGCACTATGACCTGACGCTGCACGCAGCGTCAGGTCATAGTGTGCGCGGGCCAGGGAAGAGAGCGGAGCGCGGACCGGAGGGCAGCCGCAGCGGCAGAACAGGTAAGTAAAGTTTTTTATTTTAATCCTATGTGGCTGGGTGGGCTGATCTGAGGTCTGATAGGGGCACAGTAGGCTGATATGAGGTCTGATGGGGGCACAGTCTGCTGATCTGAGGTCTGATGGGGGCACAATACGCTGATCTGAGGTCTGATGGGAGCACATTAAGCTGATCTGAGGTCTGATAGGGGCACAGTAGGCTGATATGAGGTCTGATGGGGCACACTGCTGATATGATGATGGGGGCACAGTAGGCTGATATGAGGTCTGATGGGGGCACATCTGCTGATCTGAGGTCTGAATGGGGCACAATAGCTGATCTGAGTCTGATGGGGGCACATACGCTGATCTGAGGTCTGATGGGGGCACAACGCTGATCTGAGGTCTGATGGGGCACAGTACGCTGATTCTGAGGTCTGAATTAGCTGATCTGAGGTCTGATGGGGGCACTCTGCTGATCTGAGGTCTGATGGGGCACAATAATTGGCTGATCTGAGTTCTGATGTGGCACAATACGCTGATCTGAGGTCTGATGGGGGCACAGTAGGCTGATGTGAGGACTAATGGGGGCACATTCTGCTGAATTCTGAGGTCTGATGGGGTACAATACGCTGATCTGAGGTTCTGAAATGGGGGCACATACGCTGAATGTGAGGGTCTGATGGGGGCACAGTAGGCTGATGTGTCTGATGGGGCACAATACGCTGATCTGATGGGGCCATACGCTGATCTGAGGTCTGGTGGGGGCACAATACACTGATGTGAGGTCTGATGGGGGGCACATTCTGATGATTCTGAGGTCTGATGGGGGCAGGGACTGTTAGTTTAGTGATGTAAAAACTGTGGACAGGTTTCCTTTAACATAGGAGTCCTCTTGTTTTTTACTCCTATTACTCCTATATTTCACTGCATTATGTGGTAGAGTATTTAGAGTAGGGTATGTAGAAAGTCTATTGTACTGTACTTAGCAGCATAGATGATCTAGCAGTTTATATAGTAATCTTTCTAATACAATATTATAACCACAACTAGTAGTATGTGCCTGTGAAGTTGGAAACGTGCGTTTGGGAAGCCAAGTGGGGGGCCCACTCAAGTATGTTTCGCCCCCCCCTGTGCTGAACCTCTAGCTACGCCTCTGGTGCTTGGCCTTAGACCCATATTAAATCCTAGTTGAAGAAAATCCAGAATCTGGCCTATTGAGGGAGAAGTAGAACCTGGGTAATTGGAGTTTAATCAGGATCTGAACTTCTTCCAGATTTTATTGTAAATAGCAGTAGTTACTGGCTTTCTACTATATTGTAACATGGTTTATAAGGCCAAAAAAAGACATCTGTCCATCCAGTTCGGCCTGTTTTCAAGTTGATTCAGAGGAAGGCAAAAAAACCCTGTGAGGTAGAAGCCAATTTTCCCCACTTTAGGGGAAAAAAAAACCTTCCCGACTCCAATCAGGCAATCAGAATTACTCCCTGGATCAACGACCCATCTCTAGTAACTATAACCTGTAATATTATTACCCTCCAGAAATGCATCCAGGCCCTTCTTGAACTCTTTTAGTGAACTTACCATCACCACCTCCTCAGGCAGAGAGATCCATAGTCTCACTGCTCTTACCATAAAGAATCCTCTTCTATGTTTGTGTACAAACCTTCTTTCCTCCAAACGCAGAGGATGTGCCCTCGTCACAGTCACAGTCCTGGGGATAAATAGATCATGGGAGAGATCTCTGTACTGACCTCTAATATATGTATACATAGTTATTAGATCTCCCCTCAGTCGTATTTTTTCTAAAGTGAATAAGCCTAATTTTGATAATCTTTCTGGGTACTGTAGTCCACCCATTTCAGTTATTACTTTAGTTGCCCTTCTCTGAACTCTCTCCAGCTCTGCTATGTCTGCCTTGTTCACAGGAGCCCAGAACTTTACACAGTACTCCATGTGTGGCCTGACTAGTGATTTGTAAAGTGGCAGGACTATGTTCTCATCACAGGCATCTATGCATCTTTTGATGCAACCTATTTTCTTATTGGCCTTGGCAGCAGCTGTCTGACACTGGTTTCTACAGCTTAGTTTGTTCACTAAAATTCCTAGGTCCTTTTCCATGTCAGAGTTACCTAATATTTTACCATTTAGTATGTACTGGTGACTTACATTATTCCTTCCCATATGCATAACCTTACATTTGTCAGTGTTAAACCTCATCTGCCACTTCTCTGCCCAAGCCTCCAGTCTATCCAGATCCATCTATAGCAGTGTACTGTACTCTTCTGTGTTAATTACTTTACACAGTTTAGTGTCATCTGCAAAAATTGATATTTTACTGTGCAAGCTTTCTACAAGATCATTAATAAATATATTGAAGAGAATAGTTCCCAATACTGACCTCTGTGGTACCCCACTAGTGACAGTGACCCAATCTGAATATGTGCCGTTAATAACCACCCTCTGTTTTCTATCACTGAGCCAGTTACTTACCCACATACAGACATTTTCTCCCAGGCCAAGCATTCTCTTTTTATATACTAACCTTTTATGTGGTACCGTGTCAAATGCTTTGGAGAAGTCCAGATATATGACATCCATTTATTCGCCGCGGTCCAGTCTAGAACTTACCTCCTCATAGAAACTGATTAAATTGGTTTGACATGACCGATCCCTCATGAAGCCATGCTGATATGGAGTTATTTGCTTATTTTCATTGAGGTACTCCAAGATAGCATCTTTTAGAAAACCCTCAGTTTACCCACGACAGATGTTAAACTTACCGGCCATAGTTCCCAGGCTCTGTTTTTGGACCCTTTTTGAATATTGGCACCACATTTGCTATGTGCCAATCCTGTGGAACACTCCCCGTCAGTATAGAGTCCTTAAATATCAGAAATAAGGGTCTGGCGATGACATTACTTGATTCTCTTAGGATACGGGGTGTATGCCATCCGGTCCTGGCGATTTGTCTATTTTAATCTTTTTAAGACGCAACTCTACTTCTTCCTGGGTCAGACAGGGCACTTTTAATGGGGAATTTACTTTTATATTCTGCATTTCATCTGACAGTTTATTTTCCTCAGTGAATACAGTGGAGAAAAAGATATTTAGTAGCTTTGCTTTCTCCTCATCACTCTCTGCAACTCCCCCCTCATTACTCTGTAAAGGGCCGACACCTTCAGGTTTATACTTTTTACCATTTATATATGTAAAGAACATTTTAGGGTTAGTTTTACTCTCTTTGGCGATTAGTCTCTCGGTCTCTAGTTTTGCGGTTTTTATTTGTCTTTTACATATTCTACTTTTTTCCTTATAGTTTTTCAATGCTTTCTCGCTTCCCCTCCTGTTTTAGTGATTTAAATGCTTCCTGTATGTCATTTATTGCTTTCTTTACAGATCTATTTATCCACATTGGTTTTTTTCTTGTTCCTTAAACTTTTATTCCCATAAGGTATGTACCTCTCACAATTAGATATTAGGATGCTTTTAAAAATCTCCCATTTTGTGGCTGGATTTTTATTTTTGAGGACTTTGTCCCAATTATTTAGGCCTATGGCCTCTCTTAGTTGAACTGCTGGTGAATCGGGATGTGGTAGTAGGCGTCCTTCATATCTATCATGCACATGAAGGCACCTGGAGGTATAAGAGGAATCACAGATATTATGGATTCCATTTTGAATTTTCGGTATATAATCCATTTGTTCAACCCCTTCAGATTTATTATGGTTCTGAATGAGTTTTCCGGTTTCTTTATCAGGAATAAGCGTGAATAATGACCTTGGAATCTGTGATAAGGACACTGGTTTAATTGCGTCCTGAATAAATAAAGGGGTTATCCTATCTTTGACAATGGGGGCATATTGCTAGGATATGCCCCCATTGTGTTATAGGTGCGGGTCCCACCGCTGGTACCCGCACCTATATTGAGAACGAAGCGGGGGAGCTCCAACCACCACCAGGCGCTGCGCTAATAGAAACGAATGGGAACGCGCTGTGCATGCACGGCCCCCGTTTAATTCTATTGGGCCGACGGAAATAGCCGAGCCAGCACTCTGCTATTTTCGGTGGCAGCTTAGAAATGAATGGGAGCGGTGGACACCGCTCCCATTCGTTTCTATGAGCGCCACGGCCAGGCTGCGCCTGGCGGTGGCACAAGATGGGATAACCCCTTTAACTTTTCTACATCTGCCAGAAGTTGAGACTGAAGGGAGGTCAATTTGAACTGAGTGATCTGGAATTTTTTTTTTTTTTTGGGGGGGGGGGAGGGGGAACGTCTTCGGAGCTCCAATTTGAATCCCTCTTTTAGGGAGTCCAGAATCCACCGATTTTCCGTTATCTGCGTCCATTCTTCCCAGAAATGTCTCAGTCTTCCTCCCATCGGCCTGGCGTCATTGTTTTGTTGAGGTGTTAGAATTTGGGTTGAGGAGGAACCCTCTTCCTCTGCCCCCTTTCGGGTAACTCCATCTGCCCAACTTGCCTTTTGCTCTGGAAGGAGTACCTTGAAATGGTCTGGCGTTTTTCCAAAAGCCCGTTTCCTGGGTCTTTCCTCCGGAAATCCTTTTTTCCTGTCCGCTGTTCTTTCTAATATAGCGTCTAGAACTGGCCTAAATAAATACGATCCGGAGAAAGGAATCGCGCATAACTTGTTCTTTGATGCAATGTCCCCTGACCACGGTTTTATCCAGAGGGCTCTTCTAGCTGAATTTGACAAGGCCCCATTTCTTGCTGCGCAGCAGATGGATTCTGCTGAGGCGTCCGCAAGGAACGCAGTAGCCATTTTTAAGAGGGGAAGAGAGTCCAGGATCTCTTCTCTTGAGGTTTTTGTTTTTAGATGATTTTTTTAATTGGTCAAGCCATAAACTCATAGCTCTTGCTACGGATGTTGCGGCGATATGTGTTTATTCCTATCGCCGATGACTCCCATGCCTTCTTAAGAACTCCATCTATTTTTCTGTCCATTGGATCCTTCAATTGTGAAGAATCTTCTAACGGAATTGTGGTTCTTTTAGCCACCTTAGCAACCTGTATGTCTACCTTCGGAATAGCTTTGTTTTTTTTTTTTGTTTTTTGTTTAAAAAAAAAAATTTTGTTTCCTCTGGGTCGAATAAGTCTACTTTTAAATTCTCTGGGTAGATATAATTTCTTATCTGCCTCCTCCCATTCTTCTATTAACTCTTAAATTTTTATTTACAGGAAAAAGTCTCTTCCTTTTTGCCCTCAACCCCCCGAACATTTCGTCCTGGATCGAGCGTGTCTGCTCTTCCTCCTCTACTGCCATAGTCTGTCTGACGGCAGATGAGAGTCTCCAGGTCCTCATTAGAGAAAAAGTATCTGCTAGGATCCTGTGACAAGGATGAAGTAAACGGTCTTTCTTCGTCCTCAATTTCTCCCTCTGAATAATAGGCTGGTTCCTCCTCTCAATCCATCTGGACTCTAGCTCTTTTGGGGGGAGGCGGAGAGGGGTTAGTCGGAGGCGTCATACTTGATACAGATGCCTGGACTTCTTCTCTTATCATAAGTCTTAAATCTGACAGAAAAGAAGGCTGTTTCTCTTTGAGAATCTTAGTCAGACAATCCTGACATAACTTTTTTTGTAGGAATCCATGAGACGAGGGAGAAAAAGACAGAAAGAGAGGGAGAAAGAGAAAAAAAAGTGTGGAACTCAGACTTTTACATAAAAGCAGAAAAGAAGACCACTAAAAGTTCATAGCCTTACATGGGCCATAGTAGGGGGGTCTGCAGGAGCCTCAGCTTTGCCCGACGATGGAACCTCCATGATGAGTAACAGACATACACTGAAAGCCTTTTTAAACTCAGCCGGGGTCCACCCCGATGCCACGCTGCTCCCCGCCTCTTCCTGGAGGAGGGACTCGATTCCCAAGGGAAGAGTCACTAGTCCTCCCAGTGCGAGACCCACATTTTGCAGGCCTCCAGCGCTGCTGATGGTCGCCGCCATGTTTTCTGACAACTTCCGGTCACATGGTGCCTCGGTCCTCCGCGACCTTCCGGTCACCTGACCCGGACTTCCGGCCCAACTAGCGTGCCCACGGAGGACCCGGAACATGTGCGCGCTTGTAGTCTGCTTGGTGAAGAGGAGGCGGAGTCGTTGCCGAACCCAGAGCTCACTATAGAGAAGCGGCACTGGCACCCCGATACCCTGGCTTCCAGGAAAAAAAAAAAAAAAAAAAAGGTAACGGGGAAGGCTAGGGGACCCCTTCCCAGAGGGGTGCTGGCCAAGGATTGTTTGCAGGAGAGATGAGAGGCCGAACCCCCCCCCCCCAACACTCCATAGCCCATCTTTAAGGTAATTAACCAACTCTTCATCCCCGCAGGGATCATGCTTCCACTTCATCCCTGTAGGGACAGGAAGAACACTGGAGTACGGGGGTGGGGAGGGGCCTTTTAATCTCTCTCGATTCCTGTCCCTACAGTGTTGAATAGGACATCCTCCATGGTGCTGTCATGGAGGGACATCCTGGAAAATAGTGTTGTGTTTTGGGGAGCTTGCTGGTAGACCCAGATCCCGATAGAGAGGGAGAAATATAGTGTAGTCAGTGGACAGATGGCCTAGGATTTATGTTTATGCTTTGTTTGGACTGCTGTAAAAGTGACAAAGCTGGTTGTGGCCAGTTTGCACCCAAATCTGCAGTGTTGGAGTGGCTTCTTGGGGTGTGCCATCCATCTAAGGTGCGAAGACCGCGATCCTGGAGAGCCAAGTGAGCCTGAGTTGTCACAGTATATAGAACCACAGAAAACAAATCTATCCAGTGTACTTATTTTATTTAAATGAAGCCAGTAGGTAGCAAATTCACAAACCAAACAATAATACATGTTCACAAGTAAAGCTTGGGATGGTTTGAATTTTATTTTAACCCTCAAAACAAAAATCTTTAAATCACACATCCAGTATGCGTTATTTGTCTTTAATATCATTTGCTACACAAGTACAAAAGAATTATAGAAACAAAGAAATAATTCCATACATAATACTGTTTGGTACTTTCCCCTAAGTTAAAGAAAAGACTCAGCAATCACTTACTAGGTAACATACATTTGAAGCATATAACTTGTTTTATTTCTAGCTACCAGTTTTTCCATGTATATTTAAATGTTAAAGTCTGAGGGGAAAACACGACAACTACATTATGCTGCAAACTACTGTGTCAATGTTAATACTGCAGCAACAAAAACACCAATATGAAGTAAAGAAAAGCTTACATCTGTAACAGAACTTTCCTATTAAAAAAATAATTAAAACGTGGGCCTTGCCCTTTCTTTCCAGACCATTTCCAGGAACAAAAAAACATTAGTTGTACATTAAAGGGCTTCTGAAGTTCTTTTTAACTGATAATCTATCCTCTGCATAGATCAGCAGTAACTGATCATCAGGGGTCCAACACCTGGGGCACCTGCCAATCAGCTGTTGGAGAAGGCAGGTGTGCTCCAGGAGCACCACAGCCTTTTCGTAGTTTCCCTCAGACCCAGTGAAGTCACGACTAGTATCACTGGCCTGGGCGGGGCTAAGCTCCATCCAGTGATACTAGTCGTGACATCACTGGGCTTGAGGGAAACGAGAAGGCCGCGGAGGGCCGGGGTGTCAGACCCCTGCAGATTGGATGCTGATTGATCTATCCAGATCATCAGTTTAAAAGAACTGCAGAACCCCTTTAAAAAGAGTTACAATACATTAGAAGTGATGACAAGAAATGCCATACACTACCTCCTTGAAGAATTACAGTGCATGATTTTACAAAGTTTCAACCCCAGGTACACATGCAGCAGATATTGTCCACAGCCAGAAATCTACTTATTTTTGCATGATGATTTTACTGCAGATTTCAAGAATTACAAAGCACAGTTTCACAAATTACCTCATGTTCTCTGAGGTTTTCTCACATGCCAAGAGGGATTTTGTTTAAACCTCATTTGTATGCTTTATACTGTATAAATCCACTACATCTGCACATGGCCCAAGCTGTGTTTTATGTATATGGATTTACACAGATCACAGCTACTGTATATTAAAGAGGTTTAACCTCAGGATAGGTCATAACTGTTTTGCCAGAGTTCAGCTCCAGCAGGGGGAAAAGTAACTGGAGGTGGGAGGGCTACTTTAGATGTTGATACCTCCTGAATTGTAGCAGCTAGAAACATGCAACTTGTTTGAAAGCAGACATTCCAAGCTTTCACACAATACCAGAATGACAGCTACAGTCCAAGCAGAGGAGAAATCACTTAGAAATCGGGATGCTGTGAATGCAGCTGAAAGTGAAAGTATAAACAGGTTTTACTAGCGATTATTCCCAATTTGATTTCTAACAGTGATTTCTCCTGTTGCTTGGACTTTAGCGGTCATTTTGGTCTTGTATAAAAACACGACAGTCAGCTTTTAAACAAGACCAGTTGCATGTTTCTAGCTGCTACCATTGAGTAGATACCACCATCTAAAGCAGCCCCCCCCCCACCTTCAGTTAGCTACTCCTCTCACTGCCCGAGCTGGACTTGAGCAAAACAGTTAGGTGGTTAATTCATCAGCACTTTGCTTCAAATCACCCCCTAGTGGTGTCTGCACCTGAAAACATTATATAATTGAAAGTATGTCAATATACTAGAATCAGATGTTTCAGAGTTTTTAATCTCTAAAGGGTTTGTAGACCATGAAGATAACACTACATTTCATATTGCCTGAGCCCAGAATACCAGTTGACAATCTACAGTATATGGGATGTTTATAACTCATACTTAGTCAAAATATTTGAAGGTAATAAAAAGAAAAACGTTGTTACATCAATATTTAGCACTGTTATATTGAGTATATGTAATGCATGCACAAAATAGCAAATGGTGTACATAATTAACAATGGATGGTATCATTAGTGCCTGTATTAAATATTTTTAAAAGATTGGCACCAGTGTTTAGAAGACTAGGTGTTAATATTTTTAAGTGATATTATTCTGGCAAGTTGCACTATACCTGTATATTTAACCAGAACTGCCTCAAGCACAAGTAAACTCTTTGTGTGAGGTAGTTTTTTTTTTCTATCCATTTTCTAATTTGAACTTGTGTTCCACATTATAAAGTTAGGGCTCATGAACACTAACGTATTTTCTTTCCGTGTCAGTTCCTTTTTTGGGGGGGGACCGTATGCGGAACCATTCAATGCAATGGGTCCGCAAAAAAACCTGAAGGTGTGCGGACCTGTGCACTCCGTTTCCGTATGTCCGTTCTGCAGAGAAATAGAACATGTCCTATTATTGTCCGCATTACGGACAAGGATAGTACTGTTCTATTAGGGGGCAGCTGTTCCATAAAATACGGAATGCACATGGACGTCATCCGTATTTTTTGTGGATCTGCTTTTTCATACGGTCATGTGCATGAGCCCTTAAGAGCATAGCTGCAGTTTCCTGTGCAACGTTTGACACAAACATTGGCTCTTTGCTTGCTTTTTAGCAATACTGAGTGTTAATTTGAGGCATGTTCCTTCTGAAAAAACTGCATACGGCAAATCCTCAAGAGTATGTCAGTGCTTTACTCTAAACTCCAGTGACTGGTCTAAAAGAATGTGCTCTAAATAATGGCGTTTTATGGAGTAGAGTTACCCAAACTTTGATATGTGGTACCCTAGAGAAAGAGACAAAACACATCCATTACATAAAAAAAAAAAAAAAAAGGACAAAACGTATGTGTTTCTAATTATGCTGACCATATAAATCAAAATGTAAGAGCACTGGTGTCTCTTTAAACAGCTTTTTACTTTATGGAACTGTTGCAAAACAGAAGTTAATGGAAGAAATGATAATCTGATTGATATAAAAAATACACAGCATTTGGTTCATATATTTTATTTAACTGGGAATCATTTTGGTAAATAAAATGTATCTGCAACAACCAAAGCATTATGCATATGCAACGTCCTGCTGAGAAAGACACAGGCACAAGAAAACACAGGATGTGTAATGCAAGACCAGAGAAAACTACGGATTCAGGCCACCTGTTTACAGGCGCTTAATACTCCCATAATGTAGAGGAATCAATTGACTCTGCATTGGCTTTAAGAACACCAGCATGGTCTCCCTTCAGATAGAGGCCATTCACCTTGATTGCAATCTTGTTCTGGTCAAAGAACTCGAAAAAGAAATCTACACGAGATGGGCTACTGCTTGTAACAGAAGTATCATTTCCCACGGTCCAGTATTTCTGTGTGGAATCTAAGGACAAGAAAAAAAAACACACAATGAAAATAAATAAGCCTTCCATGAAGTAGAAACAACATTTTGCACGTTGAAGCTTCAGAAGCATAGGTTCACATTTGGTAAACAGACTAAGGCCTGTTTCACATCTGCTTAAACGCAGATGTGAAACAGGCCTAAGGCTTCAGGGCTCATGCACAAGACAGTATTTGTATTTTGGTCCACAAACCAGGAATTTGGCTGAGATTTGTGCAGCTCAGGGTAGATTTGCATCTGATCCATCAGAGAACACCCTGATGGAATTTATTGGATCTGGCCTAGCTGGATACTGTTGTTCACCACTTGACCCCACTTACTAGAAGGTGTCCGGATTCCATTACAGTATTAGTTCCGGCCGGAAAAGAAAAGAAAACTGCACTCATGCGGGAAACCGGCTTTATTCCTGCTGGATACCATTATAGTGAATGGCAGAGAACATGCTGCCGGATTAGTTAAACAGAGTTGTGAACCTACTCTAACTGAAAAATATATACAAATATAAGTGATATTGGTGGTATATTTACAAAATGGCTCTAATATGAAGAAAATTGTCCCTCTAATCTCAATCAGGGCTGTGGAGTCGGTAAGCCAAAGCCCCGACTCCAACTCCTCAATTTTCCCTAACTCTGACTCCAACTCCCAATCTGTCTCAGACTCCCTCATACATGGCGCATGTTTAAGTGATAACTTTAAACAAACTTTGCATAAATCAATAGTACAGATATGTCATGACAAAAAAAGGTTTGCAATATATGTTTTACTAGATATCTTTACCCTGAACTTTGAGTATCAGGCTTCTCTGGGTACAGCTCACTAAGGGCCTGATGTATGACAACTCTCTATGTCTAAGACTTTCTTTGTTGCCCATAGCAACCAATCAGAGCTCCCCTTTCATTTCTCCAGAGCACCATATGAAATAAAAGGTGAGCTCTGATTGTTTTTTATGGGCAACAAAGAAACTTGTACACCTAGACAGTTTTCATACATAAGGTCCGAGGTGTTTAACATCAGAGGAAAAGCAAACTAAAACAAAGCATCAGAGAGAACATGCACTGGACAAGTGATTTATTGCACAGTTTATTGAAAGTTTAGATATACTAAGAAGTACTTGTCTTAAAGGGGTTGTCTCACTTTAGTAAGTGACATTTATCATGTAGACAAAGTTAATACAAGACACTTACTAATGTATTGTGATTGTTCATATTGCTTCCTTTGCTGGCTGGATTCATTTTTCCATCACATTATACACTGCTCATTTCCATGGTTACAGACCACCCTGCAATCCATCAGTGGTGGTCGTGCTTTCACACTATAGGCAAAAGCATCAGCCCCTCTAGTGGCCAAGACCATGGGAACGCACACAAGCTAGTGTTTTTTCCTATATTGTGGAAGCACGGCCATCACTGATGGACTGCAGGGTGGTATGTAACCATGGAAACAAGCAGTGTATAATGTGATGGAAAAATGATTCTAGTCAGCAAAGGAACCAATATGGATAATCACAGTACATTAGTAAGTGGCTTGTATTAACTCTCTCTACATGATAGATGCCACTTACTGAAGTGAGAGGACCCCTTTAAAGGGGTTTTCTCAGCACGTTGATTCACTGGCTGACAGGCAGTTTGCACTCAGGCTATGGGTGGGTCTGCAGCAGTAATTAGCATATATTAACTTACTCTGACAGAGCAGGAGACTGTGATCTCTAACACAATTACAGGTAAAGCTTCTCAGTCCTCTCAACATTTGTACCTTTTGCTTACTGCAGGTAATCACTCAGAGCTCAGTCCCATCATTCTTCACTGCTCTCAGCCAATCAGATAACAGTCTGTCTGGTCTGCAGGTTACCATAGAAACCTGTGTTCAGTGAGAGACCTGCTGAACTGTCTATAGTTTATGACTGACCAATGTATTTAAAAATGTCTTCTTTTAACTGTCCCTGAAAGTTAATCTTTGTAACTAGTGAGAAAACCCCTTTAATCCTGTTTTCTCTAGTAGATCTGAGATGAGTGCAGCCATTCCTTCCCAGTGCCCTTTTCCTCTGATCTGTAGCAGAAGAGCTTCACTTCTGAGCATTTACATAAAGGGCAGCACACAGTCATCTCAACTGAAAGCCTACATCCTTAGTTCAGGAACAGAACAGACATTTATAGGACATTTCATAATTTTCACTGAACTATACCAATTTATTCTATATTTGTGGAGTCGGTCCATTTTATACCGACTCCAACTCAGACTCGACCAAAATGGACTCAGACTCAGACTCCACAGCACTGATCTCAATTACAGTTGGTTATCCTGTAAAGCATCTTTTACAACCAAATGTTTCTGATACCTGATCAGTGCAGATGAGGTCTGCATTTACATACAGCAATCACCTCCACTGTATGAGGACAAGCGATCACTACAGCAACCTCGGAGCAAATCATTGTTTCTTGGCAGCAGATTGCTCTTCATATAGCATGATCTGCTGCTCAGAAATGATGATTTTAGACGCTGGTTGAAAGACACGAACACTCTAATTCGCGTTTGTTTGTTAATTCACGTTTGCATATTATTTCAGAGAATTTTAAAGGCTATGTCCTAATGAGTCCTAGATTTCTGCAATGAGAATTAGTACTTTCCAAACGTCAAGTTATCTGAATTAAAAAAACATTACTCTTGTTAAAAACATAGGCTACAAGCACTTTACATGTTATCGATACTAACCTTTAAGGTTGTATGCCCCATCATTAAATTCCAGTTGAAAAACATCATAAATTGATCGGTTACAATCTAGGGTCCCAGTCATTTTACGGCACCCTATGAAGCCATGTTCTCCTCTAAGGACAATTAGCGGACGGTTAATGAGTTTCATCAGGAATTGTTCAGATTCTGCTGTATAAAAAAAAATAAATAAATAAATAAAATTATATATTAAACAAAAATATGTATACACTAAAACAATGACTACCCAACTTATGTTTTAAACCTAAGAATCTGGTGTTAAAATTGCGACATCCTATGCACTTAAAGGGGTTGCCCACTTTCTGGTTACAGTTGCCAAGTGATCTTGTCTGTAAAATGGCTGCTGATGGAGGGTCATGTGACCAGGCAAATCACCTCCATGTGATGTCTCCTCTGTTCAAATGCACTGCACCAACCACCTAACCTTGCAATGTGTTAGAATGCAGGAGACATCAAATTTAGGCAATTTGCCTGGTTCATATGACACCCCCCTTCCCCATATGATGGAAATTTGAGCAACATCCATAAGAATCAATTCTGGTCTGAGCCAAACTTTTTTTTTTAAAATTGAGTGAACCTGAAACAAATCTGAGAATGTTCACTCATCTCTACTCCATATACCTTATCAGTACCTTTTCCAAAAAATCCAGAGCATTCTTTTTATGAAAGGTACATGTCCTTCCATAGTGGGAAAAGAGTTTAAAAGAAAAAAAAAAAAGAAAAAAAAATAGTTTGAGCTTCAAACCACAGAAACTGCAAGCTAGGTTTGCGAGTGCAGCAAGGTTTTGCTGAGTACTGCAAAAATTACATAGAACTGTTGTAATTACAGATAAATGGTTAGGCCATATTTCAACACAAGGATATAGGAACCAATGTTTGATAGATTTTCATTGTGCATTGATTCTAGCAAGTTCCTCAATTACAGCAATCATGTGTTTAAATTCATATTTACAGTTTTTCCGTTACTAATAATCCCCATTTAAACATGTGGTCCATGGATAATGCTACTAACTGTGTAATACATACAGGCCTTGTAGAGCCATTTGAGGCATTTTCACTAGATGCAAGCATGCTGCTTATCTGGAAGTCCAGATTCTGTATCTAAATGTGCAGCTTGAAACTCGCAGAAGCTTTGCAAACCTAGAGAGAGGCTTAGACTTCCCAGCCATTGTCTGCATAGTGGTCAGTAAAATGGAGGTGGGTGGAGGGGGAAAGATCAGGACAGGAGGTCAGTAGTTGTCTTAACGTTACAAGAGAAGTGCAAGGGATGCTAGTCCAAAGCTGGAACGCCCGAGTAAATATGCCCGTTTGGCTGATATTAGGGATGAAAGCCCAGGGCCAGTAAAACCGCTGGGACCCACACCTATATCCAGAACGGAGCTCCGAAAGTGAAGAAGGGCGCTGTGTATACAGCGATCTAGAAGGCAGGGACCCACAGGAACGGTCCCTGCCTACTCTCTGGGGAGTCCTGTGGTCACTGACAGCAGCGCCCCCCTCCTCCCCCCCCGCCTCGCTCGGCAGCTGCACGATTAGCACAATTTATGTGTTCCACAAGAATTAAAGGAAAATGTAGATGAAATTTCAGAATTTTGGCTGATTTTCCATTTTAATCCATTTTTCCCATTGACAAAGCAATAATATTTATTACCCCGATTCTGTAGTTTACTGAAACACTGCATTTGTGATAGTAAACTGCTGTACGGGCACACGGCAGGGCACAGAAGAAAAGGAATGCCATATGGTTTTTGGAGGGCAGATTTCACTGGGAAAAATTTTAAGTTGTCATGTCACATTTGAAGACCCCCTGAGTAGAAACTCCAAAAAAGTGACCCCATTTTGGAAACTACAGGATAAGGTGCCAGTTTTGTTGGTGCTATTTTACGGTACATAATTTTTGGTTGCTCTCTCACACTTTTTGTGAGGCAAGGTAAAAAAAAAATTTTTTTACTGTTTTGGAACTGTTTTTATTATTTTTTTTATTTACAACTTTCATCTGATAAGAATAATAAGAATAATAAGAATAATAAGAATATTTTAGGGTCTCCATAGTCAGTTTTTTTATTTTTGGGCGATTGTCGGGGTGCGTATGACTGATCGCTTGGTGTTGCACTTTTAGTGATGCAAGGCAACGATTTTTTATTTTTTTTTTAAGCAGAGTTTTTATTTTTTTTATGTATCTTTTTTTTTACGGTGGTCACCTGAGAAGTTAAGTCATGTGACATTTTTATAGAACCAGTAGTTACGGACCCAGCGATACCAAATATATTTTGTATTTTTAGAATTTTGTGCGTTTTATTTTGGGAAAAAGGCTTTTTTTTTTTTACTCGAAACTTTTTTTTTTTTTATTATGGAAAACACTTTTTTTCACTTTTTTTTGCTATTTATTTTCAACTGCTAGGGGTCTGATCCCCTCTGCAATGCATTGTGTATTGTAATAAATTGGCTGTCGACTTCGATGCGGTCAGCCTGCCTGTGAGACCCAGCCTCAGGGGCTGGATCTCACAGGCTTCCGTAGAAGGCAGCCCCGATGCCTATGGAAGGCATTGGGCTGCATTCTGTGCCTTCAGGTCCCCGTCACTGCAGCGCCGGAACCCGATGGGGAAGCGGAGGGCATGGGTTCCCTCTGCAAACCCCTCTGCTTTGACTGCGGCATACAAGGGGTTAATACGCCGACATCTGTGTTTTCACGGATACCGGCGTATGCAGCAGGGGTCTGGCTGTCAGTGACTGCCGAACCCCTGCTGCTGATCGGGCGCAGCACCTTCACCCGCCCGGTCAGCCCGCCGTACATGTACGGCGCTGGTCCTTAAGGGATTAAATCAGAGCAACCTACCATTCTGGCTCAAATAATACTTCAAAACAAACAGAAGTCATTAAAATAGATACAATGAAACAAAATTATAGGTCAGTTGCACACACAAAAAAAGAAATTCAGTTGGCAATAGACACCTACAAGACTAGTCACATTTACACCAACAGTAATAGGTCCAATTTTTCCACACAGACTAAACATAAAAATTAAAATACTTAAATATTACTTTATTATAAATATATTCCTAAATTCCTTTCATTAGTTATAATGGCTCGTTTTCTCATTAGGAGAAATAAAATGGCCGCCATCCTATTAGTCCGCACAAAACCTGTCCTAATCACACAGCAGGACAAGTTACTTCACAACACTGAGGTAAAGAGCTGCCTCATCCTCCTCTCTGCTTGTCAGGGAGTATCCTGTATTCAGGATCATAATCCCCGGCAATCAGAGCAGAGAGGAGGATGAGCTCTTTACCTCAGTGTTGTAAATTATGTAAGCCATTATAACTAATGAAAGGTATTTGGGAATATATTTATTATAAAGTAAAATTTAAGCATTTTCATTTTATTAAATCCTGGAGAATCCCTTTAACACAGACCCACTGAGGTCACACCAATTGACCATTCCAGGACTACACAGCCTCACTCAAGTACTTCAAATGTGACAACTTTGGAGCAAGTCCACACTACACCAAAGACCAAAAATGATGAGGCCAAATATGTCTATATCAGAATTTCACACTATTTTCTCCTGAGAATAATCCAAATATCCGAAATAACGAAAACCACACTTCCACCACCAAATTAGGCCCCATTCAGACGGCCGCATTATTGCGGACGCACAATAATATGGGGGCCTCCCGGCGTGTGTTCCGCACACTCGGAACACAAATGCCGGGCAGCCCCATTCAAAATGCCTATACTTGTCCATGTGGACAAGTATAGGACATAAGCTTCATCAGAGCCGCGGCACGGAGCTACCTCCGTGCGGCGGCAGCTCCCCGCTGCATAGAGGTGAACGGGGCCGCATCTATTCCGCAATATTGTGGAATAGATACGGCCCCATTCACACGGTCGTGTGAATGGGGCCTTACCCTCATCTATATTCAGTAAGGACATTATGGCCGGCTGTGCTCCTTTAAATTTTAGGTGTATTTAACCTAAGTATGAAGTCATCAAGCACGAAATTTCAGTGGCAAAGTGGCATTTATCATGTAGAGAAAGTTAAAGGGGTTGGCCACTTTGTTAGCACTTATTAAAACTCTAAAGAAAGCAGGGAGACAATAAACTTCCTAATATATCTTCTGCAGCAGATCTGCCTGGTTCCCTTGCTATTGGCAGCCACGCCCCCTCTGTGCTGCTCTCATAGCTGCCTGACTTGTCCATGCCTGCACGTGCACTAGTCCATGGAAGGAGTGTGCTGCTCCTGGGTCCTAAAGGCACCCTGCGTGTGTCAGAGAAGTTTCCTTCTGCTGTGACTGCAGTCCTGACTATACAGGGTTGAAGGGGCTTAGCAGAGAAACATGTTAGCTGAAATAAAGAAACTTTGCAAGAGGAAGAGAGACTGAGGAGAATCTGTGATGGACTGCAGTGATGTTGCAGAGCCAGGAAGGTGCTGTGGACAACAAAGTGTGAGCAATTCTAGTGTCTGTCCCGTCTATGACCACTCTGCAATGTGATCTTATCACAGACATGTTTATTCCAGACAGACCAACAGGTCAGGAGCTTTAACCCCTTGTGAGCTGTCAGTATGGCTGAGGTCAGTGATAGCAGCAGTCACTGATGTCATCTGTAAATATGTGCCCTCTCCTTCCTGCATACTGTATATAGTGATATATGATGCCCCCAATACAGTGATGTGATCACCACTTTATACTGTATATAGTGATGTGTGACCCCCTGTATACAGTAATAGTTGACACCACCACCATACATACTGATGTGTGACCCCCCACCACTGCATACAGATCTGTGACCCCCTGTACAGTGACCCCCTTTATACTGTATATACAGATGTGTGACCCCCCTGTACATTATATATAGTGATGTGTGACCCCCTGTACATTATATATAGTGATGTGTGACCCCCTGTACATTATATATAGCTATTTGACTACACTCTTTTTCCCTTTTTTCTCAGATGAAGGGTAGTCATATATTCATAGATGATTGATGGGCTGTCAGCTGGGAGCAGGTCGTATGATGATAGACAGGAGGCTCCTCTGTATGTCAGCAGATCGATTTGTGCAGTCCGTGCACCTAAACAGAAATCTATGACAGCTCAGAGCTGCCATAGATTTCTGGCTTCATTTGAGTCAGAAAACTGATTAAAAAAAATGTAAATAAATTTGTTGGGGTGACTGGTCACGCCCTGTCTCTGCCACTGTCACGCCCTTAAAAAAAAAAAAAAAAACGCAGTTAAAAATTTGCAAACACAGAGGGAGATTTATTAAAACTGGTGTAAAGTAAAACTGGCTTAGTTGCCCATAGCAACCAATCAGATTCCACCTCATTTTCCAAAGGAGCTTTGAAAAATGAAAGGTGGAATCTGATTGGTTGCTATGGGCAACCAAGCCAGTTTTCCTTTACACCAGTTTTGATAAATCTGTCCCATAGTTTGCAACTTTTTAACGCCACTTTTTAGGAACAAGGGAAATAAACCCCCCCCCCCCCCCCTCATTCTGTTTTTGGCTTACATCCAGTGGCACAACTAGAAATGACTGGGCCCCACAGCAAATTTATGAAAAGTGTAACCCCCCCCCCCCTGTTGGGACTGGGGCGTTCTTTCTATTGCTATGTCTGTACAACAATTATTCACTGATACATTCACTATACTGGGAACACAGGTGGGCGGGGAGGTCATGTGACTGCTCCTCTAGACATGCTTGCTGCAGTGCATGCTGGGATTGTTACTTTCACTTTGCAGTTGCTCCTCCCACACAGCCTGTCTAAGGGAGCTCCTCCAGGGAAGTGTGCCATGGTGAACAGGTTAGATAAATGACGTACAGCCAGTACATGTCACCTGAGAAATACTTCATAGTGTTGGCTATTGTCTGGGGGAATTTTTGATTTTTGATACTTAGGGTGGCCAACCCCTTTAATACAATCCACTTAATAAAGTACTGTTATCATCCAGATTGCTTCCTTTGCTGGCTTGATTCATTTTTCAAATCACATTATATACTGCTCTTTGCCATGGTTACAATCCATCAGTGGCGGCTGTACTTGCACACTATAGGAAAAAAGCACTACCCTGTGTGTGCTCCCATAGCTTGGCCACCAGAAAGGCTGATGCTTTTTCCTATAGTGTGCAAGCATAACCACCACTGATGGATTGCAGGGTGGTCGTAACCATGGAAATGAGCAGTGTATAATGTGATGGAAAAATGAATCCAGCCAGCAAATTAAACAATATGGATAACAACAATACATTTGTAAGTGGCTCATATTAACTTTCTCTACAAGATAAATGCCACTTACTAAAGTGAGACAACCCCTTTAATGAATTTGACCTATTCTTAGCTCTCCGGAGTTTCTTCACTCATATACAACCTATCACACTACATTGATATATTTTTTGCAAAAACATGTGTGTGTTAAACCTGAAATCATACTTCAAGGACTACCTCCCTTATAATCGAATTAAAACGGTTTTCTTTCCATGAAATCTATCAATAGCTGACTCTAGATGTATCAGCACTCTATTCAAATAGCTCATACACTAGGAACTAAATTTGCAGCCGACTTTGTAGCTCAAGACCCAATCATGCCAAATGAACAAAGCGAATTTATTTTTAAAAGCACTGAATTCATACTTGCGCACAATGTCATAGTAACATAGTTTTTAAGGCCAAAAAAGACATCTGTCCATCCAGTTCGGCCTGTTTTCCTACAAGTTGATCCAGAGGAAGGCAAAAAAAAAACCCTGTGAGGTAGAAGCCAATTTTCCCCACTTTAGGGAAAAAAAATTCCTTCCCGACTCCAATCAGGCAATCAGAATAACTCACCATCACCACCTCCTCAGGCAGAGAGTTCCATAGTCTTACTGCTCTTACCGTAAAGAATCCTCTTCTATGTTTGTGTACAAACTCATGTCTTTCAATTTAAAAGGACCAAATGTACCGCTATGGGTACCAGATTCTCACCAAGCTTTGCCAACCTCTTTATGGGGGCATTTGAGGAAACACATTTATGAAACCAGGTTTTGAACCAAAAAACGTTAATTACTCTTACCGTTAATTTCCTTTTCCCTTTAGCCTCCACGACGGCATGATATGGAGGGTGCTCCGCCTACTAAGGGGCAGGAAAACAATTGGTTAAGGTGCAAATAAAAAGCCTCCTCCTCTAACACACACCAGTTAGTAACCTAGGACTCAAAGGATGAAGCTTAACTGTTTCTCTTTCTTTTTTTTTTTTTTTTTATTAAACAGAAAAAACATATCACTGATATATGATAACAATAACAGAAAAATACCATATAGGGAGGGAAAAACCCCATGCCGTCGTGGAGGCTAAAGGGAAAAGGAAATTACCGGTAAGAGTAATTAACGTTTTATCCCTCCGCCTCCACGACGGCATGATATGGAGGATTTACAGAGAATAGACCTCAACACTTAGGGGGGGACCACTGCCGATAGCACTTTCCTACCAAAGGAGAGATCTTTATTAGATAGGACTTCTAACTTATAGTGTCTGAAGAAGGTATTCGGAGTAGACCAGGTGGCTGCCTGACAAATCTCTTCTAGTGAGGCATTGGCCTGCTCCGCCCAAGACGTAGCTATAGCCCTGGTAGAGTGAGCTTTTACTTTAAGGGGAGGAGAAAGACCCTTTTCTATATAACATAGTGATATACAGTCTTTGATCCAGCGAGCTATGGTCGCCTTGCTGGCAGCCTTCCCCTTGTTTAGTCCTTGAAATTGGACCAGCAATTGATTCGACTTTCTGAAAGATTCCGTTTCCTGAAGATAGCTGAGCACACTTTTCCTTACGTCCAGAGTGGCAAACTCCTTTTCTTTGTCGGTTGATGCCTGTGGGCAAAAAGACGGAAGAGCGATTTCTTTTTGATAGTGAAATTTGGAACAAACCTTGGGGAGAAACTCTGGAGAATGCCTCAAAATTATTTTGTCATCAAAGACTGAAAAATATGGAGGAGCTATAGAGAAAGCTTGTATCTCTCCAACTCTCCTAGCCGTGGTAATAGCTAGAAGGAAGGCTGTTCTTAGTGTGAGATGTTTCAAGGAAATTGCTTCAGATGGAACAAAAGGAGACTTGGTCAAGGCTGAAAGAACTAGATTTAAATCCCACTGAGGGATCAAGGGTCTAGCTGTAGGCCTGAGTCTGGAAGCGCCTCTGAGGAATCTTTTGACCAAGTCCAATTCGGCTAATCTGGTGCCCATAAAGGCACTCAGAGCCGCCACCTGAACTTTCAGGGTGCTTACCCATAGGCCTTTGTCTAGGCCAGATTGAAGAAAATCCAGGATGAGAGAAATATCTGGATCTTTAGAGGGATCCCACTTGTCTGAAACTGCCTTAAGAAAACAGTTCCATGTTCTTAGGTAGATTTTAGACGTTACCTGTTTTTTACTATGTAGGAGGGTTTCCACGACTTTGCTGGACAGGCCTTTTTTCTTTAAGATCGCCCTTTCAACCTCCAGGCTGTTAGCTTGAGGTGTGGTACATCCGGGTGAACTATGGGCCCCTGATGGAGTAACTCCTTTGTCTTTGGAAGTATCCAGAAGTCCCCTTTGGAGGCCGTCTTCAGTACCGGAAACCAGGTTCTCCGAGGCCAGAAGGGGGCGATTAATATTAGATTCGCCTGTTCCTCGATCGCCTTGGACACCACTCTCGAGAGGAGGAAGAAAAGGCGGAAGGAGGAAAAGCATAGAGGAGAGTTTCTGGCCACCGCCGTGCCAGGGCATCCACCTGGGCTGGGTGGTCTAGGCGAGACAAGGAATAGAATGTCTGAACCTTCTTGTTCTTCCTGGAAGCGAACAGGTCGACAGTGGGAGTTCCCCATCTCAGACATATTTCTTTGAATATTTTGTCGTTCAAGGACCACTCCCCTTCTTTTAATGTTTCCCTGCTGAGGAAATCCGCCGTCTCGTTTTGGGTACCTCTTATATGTAGTGCTGATAAGGAGATTAGGTTTAACTCCGCCCAGATGAAAATTCTGCCGGCCATCCACTGAAGAGTATGACTCCTCGTTCCTCCTTGCTTGTTTATATAAGCAACAGTCGTTGAATTGTCGGACAGAATCCTGACATGTCTCTGCTTTAGCATCGGGGCAAAGGCTTTTAGAGCTTTCCACACTGCCGATAATTCTCTCAGGTTTGAGGATGCTTGGGAATAAAATGGGGACCATAGGCCTTGTTGGGAAAGATCTTCCAGATGGGCCCCCCAACCCGACTGGCTCGCATCCGTGGTGAGGACCATTAGGTTCGGATGGCGCCATTCTACTCCCCTTGAGAGATTTTCTGTGGAAGTCCACCAGCATAAGGATGTATTTACCTTGGACGGCAGATGTACTCGGTTGTTGAGAGAGGATTGTTTTTTTGTCCCAACAATGTAGAAGAAAGGACTGTAGCTGTCTTGAATGGGCCTGAGCCCACTTCACAGACGGTATCGTTGACGTCATTACTCCCAGAATAGTCATCATTTCCCTGATAGTGACTGATGACGCTTGGCTGAAGATTTGAATCCTTGAAATCAAGTCCTGTTGTTTTTGAGGTGGGAGAAAAGACGACATGCGAACTGAATCTAGAAGGACTCCGAGGAATACACACTGTTGACTGGAAATCAACATGGATTTTTGCAAGTTTAACATCCAGCCCAGGCTTGAGAGAGTGTTTGTCATAAACGCGAGGTCTTCTAGAAGCTTGACCCTTGACGGAGCCACGATCAAAAGGTCGTCCAGATACGGGATCACGAGTACTTCCGTGCGATGTAGGTAGCTGGTGACTTCCGCCATAATTTTCGTGAAGACCCTCGGGGCTGCACAAAGCCCGAAGGGAAGCACTCGGAATTGGAAGTGCATGACTGCACTTCTCATGTGAACCGCAAATCTTAGGAATTTTTGATATGACTGATGGATTTGAATATGGTAATAGGCGTCGGCAAGGTCTACCGACACCATAAAGCATTCTCTCACTGTAGATTTTATTGTCTCCATCTTGAATTTTACATAGCGAATGTGCTTGTTTAAGCCTTTTAGATTTATAATTAATCTGAACGTCCCGTTCGGTTTTTTACTAGGAAAACGGGTGAATAGAATCCTTTTCCTCTTTGATCTTGCGGAAGAGGAATGATCGCTCTTTTGAGCAACAGTTGATCCACTTGCTCTTCCAGAGCCGGCTGATTTCTCCCTAATAAAGCCTTGTTTATCATAAACATTTCTGGAGGATCGTCCATGAAGTCTAATTTGTAGCCTTCTAAAACTACAGAAGAAACCCAGGGAGAGGGCAGAATATTTTGCCAGGCAAGGAAGAACTCCTTTAACCTTCCTCCCACTGGGGTCCTGGCGTCACTTGGAGGATTGCTTAGTGTTCCTGTCAGAGTTAAACAGGAATCCTTTGTTTCTTTCTTTAGTAGACTGCCAGTTCCTATTGGATTTTTTCCTCTGATCAAATCTACCACGTCCCTGGCTACGAAAATTACGTCTCTGATGAAAGAATTTTGACTCCGTGGGGAATCCTCTTTTTTTATCGGACACTTTTTCTAGTATGTCGTCCAGACTGGAGCCGAATAATCTGTCCCCTTCACATGGGACGGAGCACAGCTTGTTTTTAGAGGCTGTGTCTCCGGACCATGATTTTAGCCACAGGGATCTACGAGCCGCATTTACCAGGGCTGCGGACTTTGCAGATAACTTTAGAATGTCCGCTGAGGCATCAGAGAGAAAACTGGCCGCTTGCTTCAGCACAGGGATAGTGGAGCTGATGTCTTCTCTAGAGGTACCTGACTGTAGGTGATCCTCTAACTGGGACAGCCACAAGGATAGGGTCCTTGCCGTACATGTTGCAGCAATTCCCGGACGGAAAGTCGCACAGGTTGACTCCCAGGCCTTTTTTAATGAGGCCTCACATTTTTTATCCATCGGGTCTTTGAGGAGCCCGATATCCTCAAAAAGCAAGGACGATTTCTTAGATATTTTTGCAATAGGGGCGTCAACCCTTGGCGCTTTATCCCATAAGGCAGAGTCATTATCCGCAAAAGGGTACTTGCGCTTAAAGATTTTTGATATAATTTGCCTCTTATCAGGCTCCTTCCACTCATTCAAAATCATATTTTTTATGTTGGCATGGACTGGAAATACTCTGCGTTTTCTATCGCCCAACCTTAAGAATAGTTGGTCTTGTACTGTCAATGGTTCCTTACAATCTTCCAGATTCATCGTGGCTCTGATGTTCTTCAATAGAGACTCAGTGTCTTCAACAGAACATAAGGGACGCCCAGTCATATCATCTATGTCAGAGGAATCTGAGTCGGACGAAATTTCTCCCTCATCTGGTTCAGAGTCACTTTCGAAGATGTTCTGCGTTTTTGAAGTGGAGGGCCCAGGGGCCGCAGAAGCTAACTTGGCGTCCACTACCGCACCCACTTCCTCTTTAATGACAGAGCGCAGGCTTTCCACAAGCGAAGGCGTTTCCTCAGTAATCACTTTTGAGGTACACTTGGCGCACAACCATTTCTTATAGGATGCCGGCAAGGATTTTTTACAGGCGGCACACTTTTTCCTTTGTGATGGCTCCGTCCCAGATCTTGAGCTCTCCTTGCCCTAAGAAGCAAGGAGAGGAGTCAGGCCCAATTCCAATACTGGAATAAAAGAAGAGCCATCACCTGAGAGGAAAAAGGAAACACACAACCCAGTGCAAAAGAGTTGGAAAAAAGAAAAACTGCTCCAGGAGGAGGCTTACCGGGCTGGAGGACCTGGGAGTCTCAGCAGTTTTCCTGGTGGAATCATCCATGCTGACAGCAGAGGCAGAAAGACCCAGTATCACAGGGGGGGCAGGCAAACTCTACTACAGCAGACATCCGCGTCTTGCCGGAGTTCCTGCCTCCCTTTTAAGTGTGCCGCGTTAGATCTGACCCGGAAGTGGCGCGCTACCTCCATGCCGACATACTTCCGGGTCTGCACATGCCATTACGGGCCCTCCCCCGGCCTTCCGATGCGTTCCACGGACCGGAACTGGCCGGGGAGGCCTTGACATCACTTCCTGCATAAGCAGGTCCCCACCCCCGGCCAATGCGTTCCACAGACCGGAACCCGCCGGGGACGCCGACACGCCACTTACTCTGGCCACAGAGCGCGCCTTCGGCGCCAGCCGATGGATGATGCTGGAAACAGCCGGGCGCGCTCTGAAGATCCGTCCACCATCTGCCTCCAGTCCAAATCTCCTCAACAGGCTCAGCAGGTCGGGAGACAGCCCGGGGCCGCCGGACTCTTCCGGACTTACGCCGAAGGGACAGAGGACATACCGAGGTAGGTCCTGAATACTGTCCCCTGCACAAGCCCTCCAGACCAACTGGGAGAACAAACCACAAGGCTGTGCGAAAAAATTTGCACCATATCCTGCATCCCAAGGGGCAGGAAAACAACTGGTGTGTGTTAGAGGAGGAGGCTTTTTATTTGCACCGTAACCAATTGTTTTCCTGCCCCTTAGTAGGCGGAGCACCCTCCATATCATGCCGTCGTGGAGGCGGAGGGATAAAATATAATTTTTTTTCAAACGATATATTGATGATCTCATTCATATGGAAGGGGGGGTAATACATGATTTGAGGAATTTCTCACCTCAACACAAACGATTGGGGGTTATAATTTACAGGTTCATTCATTCAACCTGACCAAAATCGAATACCTTCACCCAGAAGTCTACTCCCAAGGAAGCCACATTTTTACGCGTACTGTACCTTAAAGATGTGGCTAGTAATAGCTATCTGAATTATCAGAGTACACACTACAAAAAAAAAAATGGAAATGTAATATTCCATTTTAGTCAATTTAAAAGAATCAGACCCAAATTGTACTCTAGAGGATTTTAGAGAGCAAAGCAAAACCTTATCCTCTAGGTTTAATAAGAAGGGATATCCGGACAATGTAAGCCGAACTAACACGGTCAGAATGTCTGTTACCAAAAAAACAAAACAAAATCACTAGAATTTTATAACTACATTTAACCAAAATCAGAATAAAATTACATCTGTCCTGACAAAATACTAGCATCTCTTAAAGGGGTTATCCAAGACTACATAAAGCCCCCCCTCATGTGCCAGGCCCCTCCCAGTGATTTTACTTATTCCGCTCCCCTCCTTGTCCCCATACTGCCGCTGCTGCTTCTCGTGCATGGATGAAAACATCTGGTGATGGGGAAGGGAGCAGCCAATGGCAGGCGGGACAAGCCTCCCTAGTATCGCTGGTGACAACAGCTCCTAAGTGCCCAACTCTGCTGCTGCAAGTGCCCAAAGCAAACTAGGCTGAAGAGGGGCGGCCTGCTTTAGCTGCTCATATCTTGGGATTGGTAGCGGATAGAAAAATGGTTCTGACCTTCTTTGAAAGCCAACATTCAAAGCTTTCAAATAATACCAAATCACAGCATTATATAAGAAGATATACAGTCATGGCCAAAAGTTTTGAGAATGATACAAATATTAATTTTTACAAAGTCTGCTGCTTCAGTTTTTATAATGGCAATTTGCATATACTCCAGAATGTTATAAAGAGTGATCAGCTTAACAGCAATTACTTGCAAAGTCAATATTTGCCTAGAAAATGAACTTTATCCCCCAAAACACATTTCAACATCATTGCAGCCCTGCCTTAAAAGGACCAGCTAACATCGTTTCAGTGATTGCTCCATTAACACAGGTGTGGGTGTTGATGAGGACAGGGCTGGAGATCAATCTGTCATGATTAAGTAAGAATGACACCACTGGACACTTTAAAAGGAGGCTGGTGCTTGGCATCATTGTTTCTCTTCTGTTAACCATGGTTATCGCTAAAGAAACACGTGCAGTCATCATTGCACAAAAATGGCCTAACAGGGAAGAGTATCGCAGCTAGAAAGATTGCACCTCAGTCAACAATCTATCGCATCATCAAGAACTTCAAGGAGAGAGGTTCCATTGTTGCCAAAAAGGCTCCAGGGCCGTCTCTTAAAAGTGTTTCAGCTGTGGGATCGGGCTACCAGCAGTGCAGAGCTTACTCAGGAATGGCAGCAGGCAGGTGTGAGTGCATCTGCACGCACTGTGAGGCGGAGACTCTTGGAGCAAGGCCTGGTCTCAAGGAGGGCAGCAAAAAAGCCACTTCTCTCCAGAAAAAACATCAGGGACAGACTGATATTCTGCAAAAGGTACAGGGAGTGGACTGCTGAGGACTGGGGTAAAGTCATTTTCTCTGATGAATCCCCTTTTCAATTGTTTGGGACATCTGGAAAACAGCTTATTCGGAGAAGACGAGGTGAGCGCTACCACCAGTCTTGTCTCATGCCAACTGTAAAGCATCCTGAAACCATTCATGTGTGGGGTTGCTTCTCAGCCAAGTGAATCGGCTCTCACAGTCTTGCCTAAAAACACAGCCATGAATAAAGAATGGTACCAGAATGTCCTCCGAGAGCAACTTCTCCCAACCGTCCAAGAGCAGTTTGGCGATCAACAATGCCTTTTCCAGCATGATGGAGCACCTTGCCATAAAGCAAAGGTGATAACTAAATGGCTCAGGGAACAAAACAGAGATTTCGGGTCCATGGCCTGGAAACTCCCCAGATCTTAATCCCATTGAGAACTTGTGGTCAATCAAGAGACGGGTGGACAAACAAAAACCTACAAATTCTGACAAAATGCAAGCATTGATTGTGCAAGAATGGACTGCTATCAGTCAGGATTTGGTCCAGAAGTTGATTGAGAGCATGCCAGGGAGAATTGCAGAGGTCCTGAAGAAGAAGGGTCAACACTGCAAATATTAACTTGCTGCATTAACTCATTCTAACTGTCAATATAAGCTTTTGTTACTCATAATATGATTGCAATTATATTTCTGTATGTGATAAAAACATCTGACAAACACACATAAAAACCAGAGGGCAGCAGATCATGTGAAAATTCTATATTTGTGTCATTCTCAAAACTTTTGGCCATGACTGTAGCTGTTAGCAATCAAGTCGGGAGTGAAAGCTGTTTTTAATTTCACTTTCAGTTGGGCACTTAAGAGCTGTTTTCCTGCAGAATAAGAGTGCTTTTCCTGGACATGGAATAAAGACACAAAGTGCACACAGGTATATTTGGAATGTGTTTGCAATCTTCTGTGGGGCAATGCTGTTAGTTACCGTATTTTTTGCTTCATAAAGACGCACTTTTTTCCCCCCCAAAAAAGTGGGGGAAAAATGGCTATGCATCTTATAAAGCAAATACTAGTGAGCTCTTTCATTATGGAAGCACTCACTAGTATCTATTAGGTGCTGAGAGCAAAATGCTGCAGGCGCTTGCGATACTCACCCCCCCCCTCTTCCCGGCCGGTGCTTCACTGTCCTGACCGCGTACAGTGTCAGGACATAGTGAGCATACTATGACCTGACGCTGCACGCAGTCAGGTGACAGCAGCACAGGCGGGGAAGATGGGGAGCACGACTTCTGCTGAATTTTTTAAAATTATCTGATTTGATGGGGTCTAACATAGTGGGCTGATCTGAGGTCTGATGGGGGCCAAGTGGGCTGATATGAGGTCTGATGAAAAATATTTTCTTATTTACCTCCTCTTAAACCTGGGGTGCGCCTTATAAAGTGAAAAATACGCTATATTGGTGAAAATGAGGTGACAGACTCCCTTTAAATCCACATGAGGTAATTACACTGCAAAATTTATTCCTGTAGGTAACAAGTATAAAGGGCCAAAATAAAAGACAAAAAAGGAATAAAAAAAAAAAAAATACAAATCTGAGTGGTGACCTGTAGCCTTTGAAATTTACAAAGGACTTAATAAAATCCATTAAAAAAACAAACAAAAACAAGGTCAGAGCAGGCATGTCCCCCAAATAATGGAAGAAGGAAGATTGTAACTGAAGAAAATGCAGTTACTAAATGGGTTTTTTAGTTCTCTATACACACACACACACACACACACACACACACACAAGAGAAAGTTAATATTGGTGGTGCAAGGGTTGTTAATACATCCAGTAATATACTCAACTAGCTGACTGTAGATATGACCCAAGGTTCCAGATGGATCACACCCAAGAGTTCTTTAAGAACTTAGTTCAGTTATTGCTGCGCCCCTGTTCATAATTTTTAGAAATTATCTAGGGACTGGTACAATGCCAATTGACTTGCACAAGGCAAATGTGGTGCCTATATTCAAAAAGGGCTCTGCGTCCTCCCCAGGTAATTATAGATCAGTAAGTTTAACTTCTGTTGTGGGAAAAAGTGTTTGAGGAAATCTTAAAAGGCACTATATACACAGAAGTATGTGACTATAAATAATATCATGTGATAACCAGCATGGGTTTAATAAGGACACAAGTTGTCGGACTAACCCAATTTGTTTTTAACCCCTTAAGGCCGAAGCTACTTTTACACTTCATGCCGAAGCCACATTTTTAAAATCTGCCATGTGTCACTTTATCAATTCATAACTTTGGGATTCTTTCACCGATTCGACTGATTCCAAGATTGTTTTTTCGTGACACATTGTACTCCACGACAGTGGTAAATTTGAGTCAATATAAGTCACCTTTATTTATAAAAAAATCCTAAATTTACAGAAAATTTGGAAAAATTTGTAATTTTCAAACTTTGAATTTCTCTGCTATTAAGGCAGATAGTGATCCCTCACAAAATAGTTATTACTTTACATGTCCCATATGTCTACTTTATGTTGCCATCATTTTGTAGATGTAATTAGATTTTTTGGGGATGTTAGAAGGCTTAGAATTTTAGAATCAATTCTTAAATTTTTTTAGAAATTTTAGAAAAACCATTTTTTTAAGCACCAGTTCAGTTCTGAAGTCACTTTGTGGGGCTAACATAATAGAAACCACCATAAATGACCCCATTTTAGAAACTACACCCCTCAAGGTTTTCAAAACTAATTTTACAAACTGTGTTAACCCTTTATGTATTCCACAAGAATTAAAGGAAAATGGAGATGACATTTCAAAATTTCACTTTTTTTGCAGATTTTCCATTTTAATCCATTTTTTCCTGTAACAAATCAAGGGTTAATGGCAAAAAAACCCTCAAAAATTATTACCCTGATTCTGCGATTTACAGAAACACCCCGCATGTGATTGTAAACTACTGTATGGGCGCATGGCCAAGCGCAGAAGGAAAGGTGCGCCAGATGGTTTTTGGAGGGCGGATTTTGCTGGACTGGTTTTGAGACACCATGTCCCATTTGAAGCCCCCCCGATGCACCCCTACAGTAGAAACAACCAAAAAGTGCCCATATTTTGGAAACTAAGGGATAAGGTGACAGTGTTATTGATACTATTTTGGGGAACATATGATTTTTGATCACTTTATATTACACTTTTTGTTAGGCAAGGTAAACAAAAATGGCTGTTCTGGCTGTTTTTTTTTTTTTTTTTTTTACTGTGTTCACCTGAGGGGTTAACTAATGTGATATTTTTGTAGAGCAGGTTGTTACGAACGTGGCAGTACCTAACATGTATAGTTTTTTTTTTTTTTTTTTTTTAAGTTTTACACAATAATATTTTTGAAACAAAAAAAATCATGTTTTAGTATCTCCATTGTGAGAGCTGTAGTTTTTTTATTTTTTGGGCAATTGTCTCAGGTAGGGGCTCATTTTTTGCGGGAAGAGGTGACGGTTAGATTGGTACTATTTTGGGGGGCATATGCCTTTTTGATCGCTTGGTATTACACTTTTTGTGATGTAAAGTGACAAAAAAATGGCTTTTTTGACCCTGTTTTTATTTTATTTTTTTTACTGTGTTCACCTGAGGGGTTAACTCATGTGATATTTTTGTAGAGCAGGTTGTTACAGACGTGGCGATACCTAACATGTATATTTTTTTAAATTTATTTAAGTTTTACACAATAATTTCATTTTTGAAACAAAAAAAATCCATGTTTTAGTGTCTCCATTGTGAGCTGTAGTTTATTTGAGCTGTAGTTTTTTTATTTTTTGGGCGATTGTCTCAGGTAGGGGCTCATTTTTTGCGGGAAGAGGTGACGGTTAGATTGGTACTATTTTGAGGGGCATACGCCTTTTTGATCGCTTGCTATTACACTTTTTGTGATGTAAAGTGACAAAAATAGCTTTTTTGAACCGGTTTTTATTTTTATTTTTTTAAGGTGTTCACCTGAGGGGTTGGGACATGTGATATTTTTGTAGAGCAGGTTGTTACGAACGTGGCGATACCTAACATGCTTGGGGTATTTTTTATCTTTTTTTACTAATTTCAAATTTGAGTTTTGGGGGGAAAAAAGGGATTTTTTTTAACACTTTTTTTTTTACACTTTCTTAGACTCAGACCCACTTGGTTCTTGAAGATCCAGTGGGTCTGATTGTTCTATAATACACTACAGTACACTATATAGTGTACTGCAGTGCATTTTCACTCTTGCTAAGCCTTGTCAGGCTCCTGCCTTTAGCAGGAGCCTGATGAGGCTTAGCTTTCACCATGGCAACCGAGACACTTTTGAAAGCGTCTGGTTGCCATGGTAACCATCGGGACGCTGCCACAGCAGAGCAGCGTCCCGATGGAAGGGAGAGGGAGCTCCCTCCCTGTTAACCCCTTCCATACAGCGGTCCCTACGGACCGCGGCATGGAAGGGGTTAAACTGCTGACATCGGTGCCAGCACCGATGTCAGCAGTTTCAAGCAGAGTATCAGCTGTATGCTGATACTCTGCTTGAAAACGCTCGCCATCCTGAAATATTATTGCGGGCGGCACTCTCGCCGCAGCCGCCCGCACATCGCCCGCCCGCCATATCTCCGCCCCCACCCACCCAAACGGCCCATCAGAGAAAACAGTGGGGTGGGGGGGGGGATATATATATATATATATATATATATATATATATATATATATATATATATATATATATATATATATATATATATATATATATATATTTTATATTGTTAATTTTTTTTTCTTTTTCATTTTAGTTTATTGCAGCTACGATCGCTGCGATTGGCTAGTCTGAACAGACTAGCCAATCACAGCGATCGCTAGCCCGGGACCGCCCCCATTGGTCCCGGGCTGGTTAGCTGAGACCCCTGGCTGTAAGTAACAGCCGGGGTCTCAGCACTGTCACCATGTCATCAGACATGGTGACAGTTTAATGCCATGACGGCTTATCCCGTCATGGGGTGGCAAGCGGCTCCTGCCCATGACGGGATAAGCCGTCATTAGGCGTTAAGGGGTTAATGAGCTGAGTACTGTAGAAACCTGGACAGATGGGGCTGTGGATGTAGTGTTCTTGGATTTTGCAAAGGCATTTGATACTGTCCCTCAGACATTTAATAGGTTAAATTAGATCTATAGGCTTAGAGTATAGTTTGTAATTGGGTTGAAAACTGGCTGAACGACCGTTTCCAAAGAGTTATAGCCAAGGATTCCCATTATGAATGGCCCCAATGGCTGGGTCTCCATTATTTATGATATTGAGGGTGGAGTTAATAGCACCATTTGTAGATGACACCAAGCTATGTCATACTGTGCAGTCTATGGAAGATGTTAAAGAGGACCTTTCATGGGCCCACACTCTGCTAACTACTGTAAGTAGCAGGTTATGGAGGGAATGTGCGGTGGAGTTGGGGGAACTTACAATTTCTTCAGGGCGCAGCTCTGTTCGCCCGCTGCGCCCCTGTAAAGATCCGGCGCGCGCTATGCAAATGCATAGCATCGGAACAGAGAGGATGAGACGCCAGGGATTTCAATGGGCGTCTCCTTCTCCCTGGCTGTAGCACTGTCCAATCGCAGCGGAAAGCGTCACAGCCAGGGAGGTTTCACCCCACTAGTGACCCTGCTTCCCTCTCCTCCTGTCACCCCACTAGTGACCCTGCTTCCCTCTCCTCCTGTCACCCCACTAGTGACCCTGCTTCCCTCTCCTCCTGTCACCCCACTAGTGACCCTGCTTCCCTCTCCTCCTGTCACCCCACTAGTGACCCTGCTTCCCTCTCCTCCTGTCACCCCACTGGGAAGAAGCTGAACAGACTCCGCCGACTATGGTGGGATCTGTTCAGTTTCCATTCGGGATCTGTCTTTTTACCAGACAAAAAAAAGCACTGCATTTGAGGCTTTTTTGTCTGGTCTTTCAACAGAATCTGCAACAGAGGCTCCAAACGCAGCCTCCAAATGCAGATGTGAGCTAGTGTAGGCCTAGGTATTAAAGGGATTCTGTCAGCACGATTTTGCGTATAAAGGTAATGCCACTACTGGATTCAGCTGAGCATGTTGAGTTAAAAAATGTTATTATTACAGTTCCTAGTAGTAGAATTAATGCTGAAAAAACGTTTATTTTTATAATGTGTCACTCACATAAGGAGCCCAAGGGGATGTGCCCAGCCGCGTTCGAGCCTGGGCTCGCCGAGACAGTTGGAGCCCAGGACCGCCCACCTTATTAATATTCACCGCTGGAAGCAGTGAAGCTCCGTCATCGTTGTAATCCCGTGCAGGCGCAGTACCTCAAGCGGTCTGCGAGCATCGGCCTCAGAGAAGGTACTGCACATGCGCGGGATTACAACGATGACGGAGCTTCACTGCTGGAAGCAGTGAAGTGAATATTAATGAGGTGGGCCGTCCTGGGCTCCAACTGTCTCGGCGAGCCCGGACTCGAACGCGGCTGGGCACATCCCCTTGGGCTCCTTATGTGAGTGATTGACACATTATAAAAAACGTTTTTTCAGCATTAAATCTACTACTAGGAACTGTAATAACATTTTTGAATTCAACATGCTCAGCTGAATCCAGTAGTGGCATTACCTTTATATGCAAAATTGTGCTGACAGACTCCCTTTAAGCATTTTAATTACCGCTGATTTCGTAATCCTCCTCGGGTAAAAATACTCAAAAATGGTCAGAGGAGTATTTTTACTCTTCTGGAAAAAACGTACTGCGACCTCTGGCGACAAGCATGTAAGATCCGTGAATCTCTGGAATAGCCTGCCACAGGAGCTAGTCACAGCAAATACAGTAGATGGCTTGAAAAAGGGTTTAGATGACTTTTCAATTCAAAATAAAATTGAGGATTATGATAATGTATAAAAAAAAACTTTCTATACACCCTTTCCCTTTGGCCCAACCCCTTTTTAAAAGGAAGGCAGACACTGATCCAGGGATCAATATAGCAGGATTACAGGTTGGACTTGATGTACGTGTCTTTTTCCAACCTTACCAACTATGTAACTGACAAAAGGGCTGTTCTGGAGTGCGGGCGTGAGGAAGCACATGCAGAGCTCCCAGTCCCATGACCCTCATTTTTTTTCCCTGTGGGCGAAGTTCAGGAAACAGATATCCATAATCTGCAAGAACTACATCTAAAGGCAACATCAAATAAAGCCTCATTCACACAGACATGTGCTGTAAGTGTTCTCCACAGACAGCACACGTCCCCATACATTTGAATGTGTGTGTTCAGACATCAGTGTTTCATCACGGTCCGTGGCTCCGTTTTTTTTTTAGCACGGATGCATGTCCTATCTTGATCCATGTTCCTGGATCTCTCACGTTCATTATAGTCTATGTGTCCGTGAAAACCACGGATCATTAAGAAGAGATGCTTTGAAAATTATTTTTCAGCTGTTCAGTGTCCGTGAAACACAGATGCAACATGGACCGCAAAAAAAAGAACCCCACATGGACCCTTCATGGACAGCTTCACGGATGCCTCATTGACCACCTGCTCACGGATTTGAGCACGGACGTGTGAATGAGACAAATATTTGCGAAGAAAGACAGAAGAGTGAACAGCTGCAATCAGCTGTAAGGTGAGAGATTACAGCTCAGACACTTTCACCTACATAAACCATCACTAGGCCAGACAGACCTTAAGACCGTATGAGAGTGGACACCTAAATCCACAAGTGCTTGTTGTAGTGGTACACTAACCTAACATTCCATCCCACCAGCCACTATACCAACTCATCTGGTGCCAAAAACTGCATTTTGTATTAAATACATTATATTTTGCAAAGAGTAAAGAGGATGTTATACGTTTACTTCTGGTCTGATTCTTTGATCTACAATTTTCACTGCACCAAACCCCAGGGAGCAACTGCCCGAGGTAGAACACCATAATACAACACTTTATCAGGGTAACTACCACTCACATCATCTGTTCTGGCTCCTCGGGGGATCGCTGCATATGGACACACCATCATCCAGAATGCAGCCATACAATATTAAAGTAATTGGCAGAAAAACGTTCGACTTTAAGAGCTCTTTCACACAAGGGAGTTTTCCGTCCGTATGCAGTGCGTGTAGCAAATGCATAGCACCTGGACTGAATCCTGACTCATTCATTCCAATAGGTATCTGCACAGAAGTGTATTTTTTCACATATTTGTGTTCAGGGGGAAAGAAAAACAAAACACAGTATGTTCTATATTGTGCATTTTTCAGACAGCCCTGGCATTCATGCAATGATCACTGATGTTGGCTAGATGTAGATTGTCATTCTGCAGTTTTTCTTTATGCGTGTGAAAAACACATTAAAAATGTGCAGGAAGGGGAAAAAACAAAAACAAAATAAAAACCCCACCACAATCGCAGACAAAACAGTCAGTTTGTTCCTGAACAGATCATGACACGATCTGTACCACTCGTGAGAAAGAAGCCTTTAGCCTGAGGCATTGTTAAAAACTCAGCTCCCCTTTCAAAAATGTTTCACTGCATACCCAGGCATGCTGCATTTTGAAAACCACCACGAAGAAAAAAAAAAACAAAACAAAAAACTTTGAATGTAGATTTTTGAAAGATCACTAAATACTCTAAAGCAGGGATGCTGAACCTACGGTCCTCCAGGTGTTGCAGGTTGAGCATCCCTGCCCTAAAGGAACACAACAGCAGCTTTTGAACTTAAAAAAAAAATGCAGTGAAAAAATGCTAAAAATGCTCACCAGGAGAATCCACAGATGCAGCCAGCTGTCCATTTTTCTTGGCAATGACAAACTTCCCATTTGCTGCCTTCAAGGTAATCCGCCGATCACACCAATCAATGCTAAAGTAACAATTGTCATTCCTATTAACAAGAACAGATTTGAATTGAGATGCATACACAACATTTAGTGAATACAGAATGAATATATTAGTTATTTGATGCATCTAATCATCTTGATCTCCAATTTTCTTTCTCCAAGACGGGAGTTATTCTGCAAAAATATTTTTCATGATCATTACAGGTTAAAGGGGTTCTCCGGGAATTAAATAAATGAAAATACTTAAATATTACTTTATAATAAATATATTCCCAAATACCTTTCATTAGTTATAACGGCTTGTTTTGTCTGGGGAGCAATCATTAGGAGAAATAAAACGGTCACCGTTCTAGTAGTACACAGAAAACCTGTCCTAATCACACAAGTTACTTCACAACACTGAGCTAAAGAGCTGCCTCATCCTCCTCTCTGCTCGGCTTCTCAGGGATGATGATCCTGAGTACGGCTGATAAGCAGGGCTTGTGGAGTCAGAGTCTGTGTCTATTTTGGTGGAGTCGGAGTCGTTGTAAAATGGACCAACTCCAAAAATATATAATAAATTTGTACACTTAGTTCAATGCAGTAGGTGCCGAATATATTTTCATAAGAATTTGGAAAAATTATGAGATGTCCTATAAAAAGGTCTGTTCTATTCCTGATCTAGGCTTTTAGTTGACATGAATGTGTGTTGCCCTTTATGTAGATGCTCAGTAGTGAACAGATCAGAGGGGGGGGGGCACTGGGAAGGAATGGCTGCACTCATGTCAGATCTGCTAGAGAAAACAGGATTAAAGAGGTTTTCTCACGAGTTACAAAGATTAGCTTTCAACATAAAGGGACAGTTAAGAAGACATTTTCTAAATAAATTGGTCAGTAATGAACCATAGACAGTTCAGCGGTTCTCTCACTACACCCAGGTTTCTATGGTAACCTGCAGACCAGAAAGACTTAACTGATAGGCTGAGAGCAGGAATGGCCTCACCCCCACAGAATGATGGGACTGAGCTCTGAGTGAACTTATAAGGTTTAGGCTAGTTTCACACTAGCGGCAGCACGGATCCGGCGGGTGAAGAGACCCGCCGGATCCGTGCTGCCGCAGGTGCACATGTGGGGCCGGAACCGCGGTCCCATTCACTGTGATGTACATGCAACATGTTGTATTTTCGTTCCAGCCGCCTCTCAGCAGGGGTTAACGTGCTGCGGCCGGATCTGCGGCCCGCCCATATTACAGTAAATGGGGCCGGAGCGCGGTTCCGGCAGCACAGATCCGGCGGGACCCTTCACCCGCCGGATCCCTGCTGCCGCTAGTGTGAAACTAGCCTTAGCAAGATTACCTGCAGCAAGCAAAAGGTACAAGTGTTGTGAGGACTGAGAAGCATGGCTTTACCTGTAATTGTGTTAGAGATCACAATCTCCTGCTCGGTCATTGTAATATATACTAATAACTGCTGGAGACCCATCCGAGCCTACGGAGTCAGAGCAAGTGCAAACTGCATGTCAGCCAGTGAATCAATTGTCCAGTGCATGTTCTCTCTGTATGCTTTATGTTTTAATGTGCTTTTCCTCTGAGCTCATGTTAGGAGAGGTTAGCTGTTCTGATGGCTTCTATGTGCTATACATAGAATATAAGGGGGGGGGGGGGAGTTTTCTAACATCTCAAATTCAGAAATACAGAAACACGTGAAAAAGTACTAAAGGTGTAGAAGCCACTGTCAAGCCTTTGTTATCTAGTTTCACTTTCTTTACTGTGAAGCAATATGATGTAAAACACCTAGGGCCTTATATATGAAAACTGTCTAGGTGTAGAAGTTTCTTTGTTGCCCACAGAAACCAAATCAGAGGTTTCAAGATAGAATCCGATTGGTTGCTATGGGCAACTAAGACAGTTTGACTTTAAACTAGTTATGATAAATTTCTCCCAAATCGTGAAACCACCCTAAAATGGCTTTTGAAGAACCGCAAAATTACCAATCCATAATATAGGAGACAGTGTGTTGTCTGGATGTCACAGCAGTTTATGAACAAAAAGGGTCCAACGGCAACAACCTCATTGCACCAAGAGCTAATTTTTATAAAATTAAAAGGGCTTATTTCTTCGGATTTGGGCCACTTAACATGGAACCAAGAACATTAGAATCTGCTGACAAAAGCAGATCACCCGTGTCAGCTATATGTGATTCATGGTATGTAGTGACAGATTCCCTTTAATAAGTTCACAATAAAATGTGTTTTGCACTAAATAATGGTGATATTATGAGATTACCATTTTATGACTTTCTAACTTAAAATGTATTAGCATACTCCTGTCCTGTGTCACTAGTGTGCCCTAACAGCAGGCTTACTGAACAGACAGTCCTAGGGTCCTTCAGAGGTTCTCAGGGCTGACTGCAGATACCCTCTAGTCTCTGATCGGGTCACTGGAAAACCCAGTGACATGATCGTAGAGTGGAGTCCCTCTTGATCATGCTGCAGCATGGACCACCACAAATCAATGGATTCTTAGCTGTTAAAGGGTCCCTCAACTGCCGCAACAAGAGTAATCAAAAACACTTTCACATTCCATAATAAAACTACTATTTATAGTAGTATTCGCATGAATTGCTTTTGAACCTGTGATCTTGTAAATGTTCCTGGGCAAAACCCAATAGGCACAGCCATGGCAGTCTGGGGTTCTTTATTAGGAGCCCCCTTCCTCTGTCAAAACTTTCCCATTCCCCAACCTGTTCAGATTCATCCGCAGATTTGTGAAACTAAGGCTCGGGTTACATAGTGACGTGCCGTGTGACAGGAAGTCTATGAAAAGTTGCGCAACATAAGAAAAAACAAAAAACAAAATGCTACTTATTGTGCAAGCTACTCCGCTTTCCAAATTACCATGTATATTGAAGTTAAAGAGGTTGTCTGGGTTCAGAGCAAGGGCTTTCTTTGTTTATATTATTACACTGCTAAGGTAGCTTCGAAGCCCGCCCATTATTGCGGCCCCCTGGGATCACTGCTAGGCAGAAGCTGCCAACTAGCTTACCCATGGAGAGCACGGCACGTCACCAGATCTCCAAAAAATGCCTTTGCCCTGCACAATTCAGCATCGGAGCATAAAATCTTATCTCTTCCTTCCTTGTCCAGTGACCTCTGCACAGGTAATAGAGCATGCCTAGAAAAGTTTCCCATGTAAGTGAATAGGGTCCCCTCCTGTCCATTGTGTTTATGGCCCATGGGGCTGCCATAAAGCAATTTTTTTTTTTAATGCTGTGTTAATGCTGTGTAAATGCTGTGAAGAACAGCTCGGGCAAGTTGGCAGCCCCATAATAATGTCCAGGAAATAAAATTAAACAAAAAAAAAAAACCCACTAAAAACAGAAAATAAAAACATTAGAAAAAAGGAGATATTTGGTGACATCTCCTTTAAGAAGAACATTCCACATTATAAAGCAGGCCAATGAT
The DNA here is from genome assembly GCA_900303285.1 of Rhinella marina. NCBI lineage: Eukaryota > Metazoa > Chordata > Amphibia > Anura > Bufonidae > Rhinella > Rhinella marina. The sequence goes on along the minus strand of ONZH01015540.1, from coordinate 39,807 downwards.
TTCAAGCAATACAGGAAAGAAAAATAATCTGTAGTGCATAAGAGTGCAATGCCTTGGACAAGGTATGAAAACATTAGAAATTTCACAAAAACTTAAGCATGTTCATCATATTGTGAAGAGGTTTGTGGCCGAATCAGAGCACACTTGGGCTTGTGTAAATAAAGGCATAATGGAGGGGGGGGGTTTCTTCTTGAGAAATTCATTGGATTAAGAGAGCAGCTGCTAAAATGCTATTACAAAGCAGCAAACGAGTATTTGAAGCTACTGGTGTCTCTGGAGTCACACAAACCTCAAGGTGTAGGATCCTTTAGAGGCTTGCAGTTCTCTATAAACCTACTATTCAGCCATCCCTAACAAGTGCTCACAAGCAAAAAGTTGCAGTGAGCCCAGAAATAAATGAAGACTAATTTTCAAAAAGTCTTGTTTACTGATGAGTGCCGTGCAACCAGTGGCGTAGCTATAGGGGTCGCAGCGGTTGCAGTTGCCTATCAGAGGCCTATCAGACGACATCATCGCACCGCGTGAGCCGTACAGCGCGGGACACAGGCCGGAAGAGGCCTGCATCGCTGTCAGCTCCATGGAGGTAAGTATTAGTGTTTATTTTTTTATTGTTGCAGTCACGGACCGGAGCTCTATTGGGGGCACTTCTTACTGGCGCTGGGGGGGCATTTCTTACTGCACTGGGGGGCATTTCTTACTGGCACTGGGGGGCATTTCTTACTGGCACTGGGGGGCATTTCTTACTGGCACATAATTTGGGGGGCATTTCTTACTGGCAAATAATTTGGGGGCATCTATGGGGTGGGACACTTTACTGGCACATGATTTTGGGGGGGGAATCAATGGGGGGAACTTTGTGCATTACTGGGGTGTTTCTTACTGGCACATAATTTGGGGGGCATCTATGTGTGAGGGGCACTTACTGGCACATTATTGGGGTGAAATTTTGGGGGCACTTCGTACTGGCACAATATTGGGGGGCACTATGGGGACACTGACTGGCACATTGGGGCACTTCTTACTGGCACATTGGAAGCATTATTACTTCTGGGGCACAGTGGGGACATTAGTACTGTTGGGGCACTATTACTAACAAGTGCACTCTGGCAGAGAATTATTAGTTAGAACTTTGGGGGGCACCATTACTGTGGGGGGCACCCTGGCACAGTATCAGCATAGCACAGTTATTTCTGGGGGGGGCGTTATGTTTACACTATTCCTGTCAGGGACAATATTTGCTGGACGCAGTTATTTTAGGACACTGTGCCAATAATTATTGAAGGGCACTATCTGTGTGGTACTAGTGGCACAGTACTAGGGGTGGTAGGATGATTTGTCCAGAAGACGGGGAGATGATGAAAAAGTAGTAAACTAAGATTTTTTTCTGTCAAACTGCAGAGATGAGAAATGGCTGAAAAATGGTGTCTGGTCTGAAAGGTGAAGATGAGGAAAGAGAAGATCTACTTCAGAGTAGACGTCACTGGATGTACGAGGTATGTGGCGCTGTATTAGGCTACATTCACACGAACGTTCCATTTTGCAGTCTGCAAATTGCGGATCCGCGAAAAAAAAAAAAAGGATGATGTTCCGTATGGCATCCGTTTTTTTTGCAGATCCACTGTAACAATGCCTATCCTTGTCTGCAAAACAGACAAAAATAGGAATGTACATACAGATGTGGACAGAACACAGTGTTCATTTAAGTGAATGGGTCCGCATCTGAGCCACAAAATATGCAGATCGGAGGCTGCAAAAACAGCTGTCGTGTGAATGTAGCCTTACCCTGTATGTTCTGTAGTGATATACATAATGTTAGGAGGGAAAAGGTTAGGGTGAGAATTTGGCATGGGGAGCCGAACTCCCAAACTGAACTCTTGCACCAGGGCCCATGAGCCTTTAGCTACGCCCCTGCGTGCAACCCTGGATGGAGTAGTGGATGGCCACCATGTGCCGACAAAATTGAAAGTCATGTCTTGGGCTGGAATCATTGGGGAGAGCGCTCCTTTAACATAAATTATACAAATGGATCTGGATAGGTTCAAAAACTCACAAAGTTGAAGCAGTTGCTTGGATTCCACCATTACTTGACAACGTCCAGTATTTTCCAGTATGAGTCCGAAAGGCACACTTCTTTGTGTCCGTATTGATTTCCAGTTGGAATGTTTCTTGATCACTCTCCTCATCTTGGTTCGCAGATAGATCAATCCCTATAAAGTAAAATCAGGCAATTTGTAATTCAGTTTTGGAAAGAGTTCTTGAAAGCTAAGAACACTTAATTTGGTTGCTCCATACTAGGCATACTAAGAACCCACACCTATATCCAGAACGGAGCCCCGCAAGGTGGTGGCTGGGGACTCCGGTCCGGCCACCACCAAGCAGGCTCCCTATAGAAATGAATGGGAGCGTACCCCGCATGCGCGGCCCCTGCTCCCATTCATATCTATGGAGCTGACGGAAATAGCCGAGCCAGCGCTCTGCTATTTTCGCCGGCCCCATAGAGAATGAAAGAGGGCAGCTGCACATACGAAGTGCGCCCTCCTTTACTTTCGGGACTCCGTTCTGGATATAGTTGTGGGTCCCAGCGGTGGGACCTGCACCTATAGGACAATGGGGGCATATCCTTGCAATATGTCCCCATTGTTCGTGGGATAACCCCTTTATAGGGTTTGTGTCATCATGATCAATGTAAAAAATGAAAATCAAACATTAAATAGAACATGACAATCTCTCTCTAACAAAGCTATAACCAGCCTTGTACCTCACATGGATCCAAAGATCTCCACATTCATTGTTCGCCTACATTTATATCAAGCTGACAGATCAAGGGGAGTGTCTTTTCTGTCACAGCACAATGGGCGTGTCCATAATCTCCTTATCACAGCTCAGGAGGCAGTTGAAGGGCGACACTGAGTATGGGCAGCCATCTCAGTGAGCAGGTCAAATAAGAAAAAGAACAAACTGCAGGTGGCGCTATACAGATAATTTATTGAATAACTCCTTGGCTATGCTAAATTCTTAATTACATGCAATTACAAAAGAATTTAGATCCAGGTGCGGGTTTGAAAACTAAACTAAAAACTTTAAAGTGGAAGGGGCATGGCCTAAAATTAGCCATTTTGTGCCAAAATTCTGTCTCAAAGTAAGTTAATCAATAGTTAGCACAGAGTGCCCAGGCCTGCAGCACATTGCTCACCCAGCCTGAGCTACTGTGATAAGATTGATACTGGTCTAAATATCCCGAATATATTTAAACCATCTATAGTAGGGATGCTCAACCTGCGGTCCTCCAGCTGTTGCAAAACTACAATTCCCAGCATGCCTGGACAGCCTACAGCTATTAGGGCATGCTTGGAGTTGTAGTTTTGCAACAGCTGTAGGGTCGCAGGTTGAGCATCCCTGATCCATAGGATTAGTAGAATCAAGGCCACGAAAATTTTTAGCAACAACCATTTCAAATCAAAGCTAAAACCACTCCAAATAATTTGACACTGGAAGTTTGTTTGTTTTTTGTTTTTTTTAAACACACAGATGAAGCTTTAAATATTGCTGTTTAGACCTGCATCAGATTTATCACAATTGTTCATGCAGTTCCCGCCCAGCGCCGTACTAGTACGGCTCTGGACGGGTCTTTAAAGATAGACCGCTCCTGAGCAGAGCGGGCACATTAGTCGCGGGTGGACTGCCGATTCATACAGCAGACACCCGCGGCTGATGTCCGCAACCGGCAGTAATGTCAATCACGGACATTTAACCCCTCGGATGCCGTGGTCAATCCTGACCACGGCATCCAAGCGCTTAAAACACCAGAGGCACGCGCTTCCGGTGTTGCTCTGGCTCCCTGTGTGGTGAACGGAGGAGCCGGAGGGTGTATGTAGCAGCCCCTGCCTTTGTGAATGGCAAGAGGCTGCTGCATAGTATTTCCTGCATAGGAAAGTAGTAAAATCAGACTCCAGTGCAAGTGCATTGGAGTCTGTGATATCAGCAATCAGATAATTGCTTGTTATAGTTCCCTATGGGAACTATAAAATAGTGTGAAATAATTAAAGTTTAAAAAAAAAAAAAATAAATAAAAAAAAAAAAAAATCAAATCACCCCCTTTCCCAAAAATAAAAGTACTAATTAAAAAAAAACAAACAACAAAAAAAACAAAAATATGAGCCCCCATACAGCTCCGTACACAAATACCCCAAAAAAATATAGGGGGGTCAAAATATGGTGACAAAAAAAAAAAAAAAAAAAAAATTCCAACATTATAATTATTTTATCACTATTAAAACGCAAGAAAAACTATACATATTAGATATCGCCGGATTTATACGGACCTGTACAATGAAAGTAACTGCTCAGTTTTAATGCACATTGAACGGCATAAAAAAAACCCCCGTAAAACTGTGGCGGAATTGTTTTTTTTTTTTTTGCAATTTCACCCGATTTGGAATTTTTTTCCGCACTACATCACATGCAATATTAAATGGTGGCGTTGGAAAGCACAACTTGTCCTGCAAAAAATAAGCCCTCATACATCTATGTGAACAGAAAAATAAAGTTATAGCTCTGTGAAGGCAGGGAACGCAAAACGAAAACGCAAAAACAAAATACCTCTGGGGGTGAAAGGGTTAACAAGGCTGTTAAACAGGCTGAATTGAAAACTGCATCCTGAATGCATGTCAGAACTGCGCAGTGTGTCATCACCCTAAGGCCACATTCACACGACCGCAGTGTTTTGCAGATCCGCCAATTGAAAAACACATGCAGTTTTTTGCCACACTAACAGCACAGCCCCGACGTGTAGCAGCACCCAGAGTACATCCACACAGTTTTTGGGATGAGGAATTGTTCCCTTCATCCCCTGGGTAAGTAGGATTACAGAGCGACACCACATTTATATTAGGGTTTTGTGTGTTTTAATAACATGTCACTGAAAAATTATTATTAAATACCCTTTAAAATATAACTTTTACTAAATCATTGTTAAAATATCCCCACACCATAAAGTGAAAATTGATGACATGAGATATCAAAGATAATATACACAGGCTACTAGTCTCAGGGTTAGTGTGTTGTAGATCGCCACACTAGTGGCCAGTCACGGTTTGGTAGGTCACACAGAGAGGGGCTCATCCTTGGTCAGGTCACCAGAGGCTGCAATTCTTCTCCGGATCTTGGTTAAAACCTTTACAGATCACGCTTTCAGGTACATGATACTGTCCCTACTTGGACTGCCCTGTCCCTGCCTGAAAGCGGAGTGATCGCCCCAAAAGGGGCGGCCCCACTTATCGGTGGCTGTACCCTTGACACTAGAATTCCCTAACTCACAAGGGTTCCAATCAGTCCGTTTGCCTGTGTTAAAATATTAACTCATATACCTGAATTAGGGCGATACACTGTATTATAGTCTGGGGCCAGACCCACAAACAGCCCATAAATATATTAACACCAAAAGAAAAGAATTTTTTATTACATAAATCCAATAGTGGTCAGATCATATCCATGGTAATTAACTATAGATACACCAGAGAGGGGTACATGACAACCAATTACTAAAATGGAAGATCGAGGGAAACTCAAATGGTCACAAAAAATAAAGTGCTAGGGGGGCGGAGCCACGCCGAGCTGCTGCATGGACGCGTGTGTGTGAGCTCCTCTTACAGATTGGACTTCAATCCCTTATTTATGCACCCCAGCTGAATCAAAATGGGGAAAATCAGCAAGGAGAAGCACAGGGACTCTGTTGTCGCCACTCCTTCCAAAGGAAAACAACCAGACATGGAGAAATTCCTGAAGAAAAAGATGATTCCCGCTGATGCAGCCAAAATGGCGCCGGAGACCGCGCCAACCTCTGATGCAGAAGATCTCTCTGACACGGGAAGCCTCTCAGATACAGATACATCGGAGCACAGGAACGTAAGCAGAGACCCTCTGATCTCTACATCTATAATTCGGGAGATCTTAGAATCGGCCCTATCGCCACTAAAGAAAGATTTGGCGGATATAAAGGAAGACCTGCGCCATCTTGGACATAGGGTGGTGGCCCTTGAATCCACGCAAGAAGCAATACTCACCTATGGCGTTAAAACAGGTAACAGGAAGCTAAATTTAGCCAACTAAGAGAGGCCATAGGCCTAACTTACTGGGACAAAGTCCTCAAAAATAAAAATACAGCCACAAAATGGGATATTTTTAAAAGCATCCTAATATCTAATTGTGAGAGGTACATACCTTATGGGAATAAAAGGTTAAGGAACAAGAAAAAACCAATGTGGATAAATAGAGCTGTAAAGAAAGCAATAAATGACAAAAAGAAAGCATTTAAAATCACTAAAACAGGAGGAGAGCGAGGAAGCATTGAAAAACTATAAGGAAAAAAAATAGAATATGTAAAAGACAAATAAAAGCAGCCAAACTAGAAACCGAGAGATTAATCGCCAAAGAGCGTAAAACTAACCCTAAAATGTTCTTCAATTATATAAATACTAAAAAGTATAAACCTGAAGTGGTCGGCCCCTTAGAGAGTAATGAGAGGGGAGTTGCAGAGATCGATGAGGAGAAAGCGAAGCTACTAAATAACTTTTTCTCCACTGTATTCACTGAGGAAAATAAACTGTCAGATGAAATGCAGAGTATAAAAGTAAATTCCCCTTTAAAAAAGTGTCCTCTCTGACCCAGGAAGAGGTACAGCAACGTCTTAAAAATATTAAAATAGACAAATCACCAGGACCGGATGGCATACACCCCCGTATCCTAAGAGAATTAAGTAAGGTCATCGACAGACCCTTATTTCTGATATTTAAGGACTCTATACTGACGGGGAGTGTTCCACAGGATTGGCGCATAGCAAATGTGGTGCCAATATTCAAAAAGGGTCCAAAAACAGAGCCCGGAAACTATAGGCCGGTAAGTTTAACTTCTGTTGTGGGTAAACTGTTTGAAGGTTTTCTGAGAGATGCTATCTTGGAGTACCTCAATAAAAATAAGCAAATAACTCCGTATCAGCATGGCTTCATGAGGGATTGGTTATGTCAAACCAATTTAATCAGTTTCTATGAGGAGGTAAGTTCTAGACTGGGCCGCGGCGACTCAATGGATGTCGTATATTTGGACTTCTCTAAAGCGTTTGACACGGTACCACATAAAAGGTTATATAAAATGAGAATGCTTGGCCTGGGAGAAAATGTCTGTATGTGGGTAAGTAACTGACTCAGTGATAGAAAACAGAGGGTGGTTATTAACAGTACTCAGATTGGGTCACTGTCACTAGTGGGGTACCACAGGGGTCTGTATTGGGTCCTATTCTCTTCAATATATTTATTAATGATATTGTAGAAGGTTTGCATAGTAAAATATCAATTTTTGCAGATGACACTAAACTGTGTAAAGTAATTAACACAGAGGAGGACAGTGCACTGCTACAGATGGATCTGGATAGACTGGAGGCTTGGTCAGAAAAGTGGCAGATGAGGTTTAACACTGACAAATGTAAGGTTATGCATATGGGAAGGAATAATGCAAGTCAACAGTACATACTAAATGGTAAAGCACTGGGTAACTGACATGGAAAAGGACCTAGGAATTTTAGTGAACAGCAAACTAAGCTGTAGAAGCCAGTGCCAGACAGCTGCTGCCAAGGCCAATAAGATAATGGGTTGCATCAAAAGGGGCATAGATGCCTGTGATGAGAACATAGTCCTGCCACTTTACAAATCACTAGTCAGACCACACATGGAGTACTGTGTACAGTTCTGGGCTCCTGTGAACAAGGCAAACATAGCAGAGCTGGAGAGGGTTCAGAGGAGGGCAACTAAAGTAATAACTGGAATGGGTGGACTATAGTACCCAGAAAGATTATCAAAATTAGGGTTATTCACTTTAGAAAAAAGACGACTGAGGGGAGATCTACTATGTATAAATATATCAGGGGTCAGTACAGGAGATCTCTCCCATGATCTATTTCTCCCCAGGACTGTGACAAGAGGACATCCTCTGCGTCTGGAGGAAAGAAGGTTTGTACATAAACATAGAAGAGGATTCTTTACGGTAAGAGCAGTGAGACTATGGAACTTTCTGCCTGAGGCGGTGGTGATTGTAAGTTCACTAAAAGAGTTCAAGAGAGGCCTGGATGTATTTCTGGAGGGTATTACAGGTTAAAGTTACTAGAGAGGGGTCGTTGATCCAGGGAGTTATTCTGATTGCCTGATTGGAGTCGGGAAGGAATTTTTCCCCCTAAAGTGAGGAAAATTGGCTTCTACCTCACAGGGGTTTTTTTTGCCTTCCTCTGGATCAACTTGTAGGAAAACAGGCTGAACTGGATGGACAGAGGTCTTTTTTGGGCCTTACAAACTATGTTACTATGTTACTAACATAGTAACATAGTTTATAAGGCCGAAAAAAAGACATCTGTCCATCCAGTTCAGCCTGTTTTCCTATAAGTTGATCCAGAGGAAGGCAAAAAACCCCTGTGAGGTAGAAGCCAATTTTCCCCACTTTAGGGAAAAAAATTCCTTCCCGACTCCAATCAGAATTACTCCCTGGATCAACGACCCCTCTCTAGTAACTATAATCTGTAATATTATTACCCTCCAAAAATACATCCAGGCCTCTCGAACTCTTTTAGTGAACTTACCATCACCACCTCCTCAGGCAGAGAGTTCCATAGTCTTACTGCTCTTACCGTAAAGAATCCTCTTCTATGTTTATGTACAAACCTTCTTTCCTCCAGATGCAGAGGATGGCCCCTCGTCACAGTCACAGTCCTGGGGAGAACTAGATCATGGGAGAGATCTCTGTACTGACCTCTGATATATTTATACATAGTTATTAGATCTCCCCTCAGTCGTCTTTTTTCTAAAGTGAATAACCCTAATTTTGATAGTTTTTCTGGGTCCACCCATTCCAGTTATTACTTTAGTTGCCCTCCTCTGAACCCTCTCCAGCTCTGCTATGTCTGCCCTGTTCACAGGAGCCCAGAACTGTACACAGTACTCCATGTGTGGTCTGACTAGTGATTTGTAAAGTGGCAGGATTATATTCTCATCACGGGCATCTATGCCTCTTTTGATGCAACCCATTATCTTATTGGCCTTGGCAGCAGCTGTCTGACACTGGTTTCTGCAGCTTAGTTTGCTGTTCACTAAAATTCCTAGGTCCTTTTCCATGTCAGAGTTACCCAATATTTTACCATTTAGTATGTACTGGTGCATTATTCCTTCCCATATGCATAACTTTACATTTGTCAGGTGAAGTCTTACACTCGCATAAAGCACTCCTCAACGAGGCACTTCTTAAGCTTGAAGATCAAGAAAACAGGAGCAGGCGCCGCAATCTACGAATCCGAGGCCTACCTGAATTGGTCACTCCGGCAGACCTGCCTACGGCCGCGCGGGACATCTTCGCATCACTGCTAGGCCCTGACAGAGCAGCCGCCATAGTGATTGAAAGAATACACAGAGCGCTTCGTCCGAAACCGAAGTCCGCAGAGCCGCCGCATGACAATCTGTGGGCTCCTGAGCTATGTCGATACTGCAGAAATACTAAAGAGCAGCAGAGAAAAGGGGCTTCTCAAATACAAAGACGCAGATGTCTCGCTCTTTCAGGACTTGGCGCCATCTACATTGGCAAAAAGACGCCTGCTCCGTCCGCTGCTGGAGGCATTGAGGGCCTCTTCTACACCATTTTGATGGCTCTATCCGTTTGGCATCGCTATCTTAAAGAACGGACGACAGGTGACAATCAGAACCCCACAAGACCTGAAACTCGCGTGGGATTCTTTAGGCATTACACCGCTAGAGATCCAGTCTTGGATGCCTGCAGACCAAAGCCCTCCCGTCCCTGTCCCACCTCAGCCGGATTCCTGGCAACTGGTTTCACCGGGGAAAACTGGCAAAGCTAGCAAGGATCGACATGCCAGAACCAAGACCTGAGTGAGTCTTTTCTATTTTTACTTCTCTCACTATACAGCAGGGACCTGGCTACTGATCGTCAGGCCCGCTGCCCCTCACCGCACCGAGTCGACTTCATCCGATGCCAATCGCATGACCAGAATTAACTCATCTGGACTCAGTCTTGGGCCTGGACGATTTGAAGATTTAAAGTTTTGACGCTTTTTGTTCCTGTTTCCACCTCTTTTGGAACTGATAATCGCAGATCCGCATACGAGGACCCTCTCCATCTCCAGTGGAAAGTGTTCACATATCGTTGGCACTTTCATAGTATGATTCCTAAACATCTCCCATCTAACTCTTGATTTTCCCCTTCCCTTCATATTCCTTATGTTATTGTTTTCAGGTTCAGCCTTATCGCTCGAAGACCATATTTGTTATTTGGGATTGGTCCAACATTGTACCTTTTTGGGTTCACTATTTGTCTATTGGTCACTATTAGACCATGGATAGTTCCGTGGGTCCCCCCTCCTGGGAAACTTGCCACTCATAGTGTCAATGGGAGTGGCGAGCCACTGCCCAGGTGCCCTACGGAGCGCTTGTTTGCTTATTTCAGTTTATGTTTTTATGGTTTTGCTTTTGATTGTACTTTGCCTCCTTTTTCCAATCTGCACTGTCCTCCTTTTCCACTCTCCCACCCATTACCTCGAAGGAACTCACGCTCTGATTCATCAAACATATGCCTACCATGATGACGTCTATAGTCATATCTTCTCTGAATGCACAGGGTCTGAATGAGCCGAGGAAACGCTCTCAAATTATTACACTCCTACAAAAAGAGAAAGTCTCTATAGCCTTTTTCCAAGAGACACATTTTAAGGTGGGTAGGATTCCTAACCTTCCCCCTAGGAAATTCTCACAATGGTTCCATAGCCCTTACACATCAGGCAGCATAGGAGTCAGCATTGCGATACATAAGCTTCTCCCATTTAAACACAGCTCCACTATTGCTGACCCTGATGGACGTTATTTGTTTGTCAAAGGCTCTATTGCGGGCAAACAGGTGACTCTGGCTAACTTATATGCTCCAAATAAAAATCAGGTTCGTTGGCTCGTTCAGACCCTCAAGCTTCTATCTTTCCTGGAAGAAGGTATTGTTGTGCTGGGAGGAGGGAGGAGATTTCAATCTCCCCCTTGAACCAGATTTAGACTCTTCTTCAAAGAGATCCCCAGTGTCATATGGGAAATTGACCAGGCTCAGAGGTGCATTACGAGATGTAGGGGTTTTGGACATATGGAGGTCTTTTAACCCATCCACACTGGACTACACTTTTTACTCACATGCCAGAGCTTCCTTTCATAGACTGGACTATCTGTTTCTATCCTCTACACATTGCTCTAGCCACAAAAGCAGACATCGGCAACATTACCCTTTCAGACCATGCCCCAATCTTCCTTCACCTATGCATAAAAGAAATTCCCCAAAAAGACTGGAATTGGAAGTTAAATGACACTACTGGCAGACCCCTCACATGCCTCTCATATCAAGTCTAAAGTACAAGAATATTTTCAACTTAACGCTAATGGTCAGGTGTCACCGACAACTATCTGGGAGGCCCACAAAGACGTCATTAGAGGCGAACTTATCGCACTGGGCGCCCATGTTAAAAAACGACGGTTAGAGAAGCTCAATTTCCTCTTATCCCGAATCTCTAAATTAAAGATCGCACACAAACTAAAGCTAGATCTATTGCCCAGGATCTGCTCAATTTACGTACGGATTTGAAAAACCTGATGAATGTCACCTCTGCTAAGATATTACTCCGCTCCAAGTTCAAAGCATATGCCCATGGCGACAGGGGAAACAAACTAATGACAGACCTATTGAAAAAACAGCAAACTGATTCTTTCATCCCGTCAATAAAAGACGCCACAGGGAACTGCCACAAATCCACGACCGATATCGCTAAAGCCTTTTATGCCTCTTTATATAATCTCTCCACCTCCCCACAACCCTCACCTCCTGATATTTCTGACACCACCTCAACCTTTCTCTCCTCACTCACTTTACCCAAGTTGTCCATTGCTGACGCAGAGAAGTTGGTAACACCTATTCTAGACACCGAAATTCGGGAGATACTAGCTTCCATCCCATCTGACAAAAGCCCTGGCCCAGATGGGTTCTCCATACAATATTATAAAACCTTTAAGGACACGCTAGTTCCTCACGTCGCTTCCTTCTGTAATTCCCTCCTTCAAGGGCACTCTCTATCTGCGCAGGCATTGGAAGCACACATCACCATAATATACAAGGAAAAAAAAAAAAAAAAAAGACCCATTAGATTGCGGGAGCTATCGCCCGATATCTCTGCTCAACACGAACATTAAGTGGTGGGCAAAGATTTTGGCACAACGTCTCCAAAAATTCCTCCCTACCCTTATTAACGCAGAGCAGGTTGGCTTTGTCTCTGGCAGACAGGGGAAGGAAAACACTGTCCGCTTGCTCCGCCTTATTTCTTGGGCGAGATTGACTAGTCACCCACTGGCGCTTCTCAGCACTGATGATGAGAAAGCATTCGACAGAGTCAATTGGCACTTTATGTTGAACACATTATCTAGTTTTGGTATACCAACCCAATTTGTGCAAGCTATTTTTTCCCCTATATGCTTCCCCATCTGGCAGGGTCAAGGTCAACGGGACCCTGTGCCCCCCCTTCCAGATAAGAAACGGAACCAGACAGGGACGTCGATTGTCCCCTGCACTGTTTATACTGGTGATGGAAACTTTACTCCAAGCAATCAGACAGGATCCCCTAATACAAGGCATTACCATAGGATCACATACACACCTTACGGCAGCTTTTGCAGATGACCTTCTCATCATGACATCCAATCCCCTGAGCTCTTTCCCCAGACTCTTGGAAATCTTTAAAGTCTTTGGCCAAATATCCAACTTTAAAGTGAACTATACCAAATCCGTAGCATTGAACATTAACTGCCCCTCGCACATTGTTCACAAGCTAAAACTCTCATCCCCTTTCACCTGGTCATCAAACACTATACAATTCTTGGGAACACATATCTCAGCGAATCTGGAAGAGCTCTTTGCCCACAACTTTGCTCCTCTCCTGAAAACAGTACGTGCACAACTCAAATCGCTAAAACTCCCATTCATTTCATGGATGGGTAGAAAAAAACTACCTGAAAACATATATTGTCCCCAAGTTTCTATACCTACTACAAGTGCTTCCTATATGGCTACCATTGTCTTTCTTTTCTGAAGTCCGTAGGATCTTTTCCCTCTTTCTCTGGGGGGGGGGGGGGGGGGGGGCAGAGCCTCGAGAATAGCCTATTCTCTCCTCACCAGAGAGACGGTTTGGAGGATTTGGGCTCCCTGACCTACAGCTTTACTACAAGGCAGTACAATTAGGTAGAGGTCTCTCGCTTCTCACTTCACATTTGCTGAAAGTTTGTTCTGACCTGGAACGCTCCCTTCTATCAGACACTGAGAAAATGGCTCTATGGGGAACCAGACCCGCCCCAAACAAACGCACATCTGATTTTAGTTTTCTGAGGGGCACTCTGGCTGTGTGGAACAATTTACATAGTACTACAGATCTCCATTTTTTTCATCACCCTAGTACCCCTCTGGCATTAATACAAACATTCTTACACCCTGGCATTTCAGCGCCTACTGGGGCCTGGGTAAAACTATATGGCAATACTCTAGGGGAAATTTCGGAAACCGATGGTTCCATCAACTGGGCTAAGGCTCAAGACCTCCTAGCAGGAAGAGACTTGTCTTTCTGCCACTTAGAGGACTTTCGAAGAGACATTAAGAATATTAGCTTACCACACTCTCTTAACAGAACCCTGACCTGGGCAGAAAAGGCCCTAAGTGCTCCACGAGAACCAAAAAAGTCCCTTTCCATCCTATACAAACACTTGTCCTCTATGTCTCAACATCCTTACTTTCTGAGCGAATGGGAAAAGGCACTAAACATCCTTTTTACTGAACCCGAGAAAGCCTCTATACTAGACCATTCGCACGGCTTCAACAGATGTATCAAAATACAAGAGAACTCGTACAAACTGTTGACGAGATGGTATAAGACCCCAGTATTTTTACATCGAATAAACAACTTGATACCTGTTGGAGATGTGGGATAGAGAAAGGCTCCCCATCACATATTTGGTGGATCTGCCCAGGTATAACTCCCTTTTGGTCAGATATCACTAATACAATCCACCAGGTATGCAAGGTAAAAGTGTCCTTGGACCCCGAGTTGGGGCTACTATGGTGCCCTAATGACAGCCTAAAACAGTCTAAACATAACCTACCAACCATGCTGATTACTGCAGCCAGACTCCTCATCCCGCTCTTCTGGAAAAGTGACTCTCCTCCTACGTTAACATCATGGCAGGATAAAGTAGACCAGCTATATCGGTTCGAAGAATTAGCCCATTGGGAAACACATACTAGATCGAGATTTCTAAAAACCTGGGGCCCTTGGAAGTCATTTAGGAACTTTACCTAGATCCCCACCCGGATGAGGTCTTCTCACATTATAGATTTTTCACATCTCTCCTTGGTAGGGACACCCCATACAAACAGAATAGGCTAAACAAATAAAACCTTCCCCGGCGACTACCTACTGTCATATTTCAACGTTTCCTTCTATATGACATTTGCCAAGAATGGAGTTCCTCTCCCTACCCCCCTCCCTACCCTCTCCCCTTTTTTACTCCATTGCTCGACGCCCCCCCCTCATAATTTCCCTTAGCCTTACCTATTCCCAGCTTGCCTCACCCTACAAAACCCCACCTTCCCTATTTCTGCTTTATAGCTACTTAGCTATTAGGCAACTGATCACAACTGTTTATAACTGTTTATTTGAACTGTATTCATTTGACATAACTACCTACTGTATTCATTCTCTATTATGGCCTAAATGTATTGTTACATGTTAGGTACCAACTGTTTCTTAAATAAAAAGAGAATTAGCAAAAAAAATAAAAGTGCTAGTGCATAATTAACGTGCCATATTACTATAGAAGTAAACAACAAGCTCCCTCATTGTAAAAACCATCATCTACCATAAGTCAAAAAAACATTATACCTGACCGTGGTCACTGCTTCCCCCAACGCGCGCTTCACGCTTCTTCAGGAGGTATTGTTAGTAACCACACATTGAACTATTTATACCCACCTAAAAGGTCCAACCTAAAACACCTGGGAACCAACCCATAATGGCGACCGGCGGCACTCCAATCGCTCCGGAAGTGCATGTACCGGAAGTAACATGTGACCCACATATAATTAAAACATGTCCAATAACGAATCATAATATGAATAGTAACAACCGTTTACAGATTCACCATACTAACTGTCCAGATCAACTAAATAAAACCAATTATAATGGCCCATATGGAAGATCCATGAAGCCCCGGAAATAACGTACCGGAAGTACATGCGTTCCACCCTGGAACACAATGGACTTCAGGGCACCAATTCGTAATACCACGCTACATATGTCCATGCGTTTCAAATTGGAACACATCGGAGTTAAGCATACGTAGGGGTAAATATCATACTTGTATGTAGGAGACTACGAAAATCTTAATTAGGACAGCAACCGGATTTCCGGTCATGCGTTTCACACGGGAACGCAGATCGTCAAATCCTAGGGAAATATTTTTATGGAAAATTGTAAAAATTTAAATTCCATCGACTTCTTATGATGTAACTTCTTAAAAATCAGGTTACGGGCGAACAGGTGCACTGTAACCTGATTAAGAAGTTACATCATAAGAAGTCCATGGAATCATCACTCTGCAGTCCTGCAAAACAAGAAGCTTTAAAAACCTTACAACAACTGTTGGATGAACAGATTGAAACACAAACAAGTAAGTTCCCATGGCACTTAATGCCGAGATCCAGGAAATTCCCTCCCTTGTCTATTTGCCCTAATGTTGACATTTTTGTCAAACTAGTGACTGAGGATCTCGGGAAGATCTCAGGTAGGTTGCATGAAAGCAACCTTACTAAGGAACAGCAAAAATCCATACGAGAATTAAAGGATTTGGAGGGAGTTGTGATTAAAGCTGCTGACAAGGGAGGGAATGTGGTGGTGTGGCCAACGGGGATGTATGAAAAGGAAGCTTTTAGTCAACTACGTGACCAGCACGGCTATCAAAAATGAACGTTTAATCCACTACATGAATTCCAAAGATCTTTGAAAGTGATTCTGTTAGAGGCGGTGAGTCAAGGAACAATTACTGAGAAAGAAATACATTGATTGTGGATGACCCGACTATTCCCACTTTCTATTTAATACCTAAAGTGCATAAAAACAACAAAATACCACCAGGGCGTCCTATTGTGTCAGGGATGAATGGTCCCTTTGAACCAATATGTAAGCTGGTGGACCATGTACTAAGACCGCTAGTCAGTAATCTTACTTCTCACCTTAAGGATACCGGTGATGTCTTAAAGAAACTGGATGGGATCACACTTGAATCGAATACATTGTTGGTGACGTGCGATGTTGAATCGCTTTATACCTCAATACGACATGAAGATGGCCTATTGGCGGCCCAACATTTTATTGCAGCATCTGAATGGAATGGAGAATTCGGCGAGTTGATTTTGAAACTATTAAAGTTTGCTTTGGAACACAATTTCTTTGTTTTCAAGGACTCCTACCTACAGCTCCAGGGGACAGCTATGGGGGCGTCTTGTGCACCGTCATATGCTAATTTGTTCCTGGGGCTGTGGGAGAGGAGGATCTCTCTTACCGAACCGGTACAGTTAATTCAGCGGGTCCAATTATTGACATATTGACAATTTATTGACATTCTCATTGTTTGGCAGGGGACTGCAGATGAGCTTGAGTATTTCATGGACATTTTAAACAACAACAATATGAACATCAAATTAATGTACAGGACGGGTAGAACTAGGATGGATTTTTTGGACCTCACATTAGAAGTTGAGTAAAAGGGTCTTATACAGACAAACTTATTTAGAAAAGAAACTTCAGTCAATAGTTTATTGCATGCGACCTCTTCACATGCCCACAAATTAATTTCAAATATTCCGGTGGGACAATTCCTCCCGGCGAAAAGAATCTGTTCAAGGAATACAGATTTTGAAACACAAGCGAATGATCTGAAAGATCGGTTTCGGAATAGAGGCTATGATGAACGATCTATAAGACAGGGGTATGGGAGAGCCAAGAGGTCGAATCGAAACCAACTGATTTATTCATCAAGAAAAGACAGTACAGACGAACAGTGAAATGGTAAGATTCATTACTACTTAGTCAGGTACTACATAATTACTACATAATCAGGGACATGGGGACATCAGATGGACCCTTACAAAGTATTGGAAGGTGTTTCGTTCTGATGACTCCCTTAGATGATGTTTATCTTCCTCACCATCTATTACGTTCAGAAGGGAAAAGAGCCTGAAGGACTTGTTGACTAAGAGCCACTACAGTGGTTTAAAACCCAAATGGGCCTTTGGTTCAAGGGGCCCAAAATGGGGTTGTCGAGCATGTGGCAGGTGTGTGGCATGCCCAAATTTGGTGAGAGCAACAACATTTTCGGATTCGGGCAACATGAATACACCATTACACAATCAATATCATGCAACACTATTGGAGTGATTTATTTAGCAAGTTGTCCTTGTAACCTATTGTACGTAGGACTGACCACAAGAGAGTTCAAGAGGCGAATCAGAGAACATGTTCTCGGTATTTATGCGGCAAAGGATGAAGATGATCTGAACAATTTGAAAACAATCCCACGACATTTCAAACAGTATGATTGCAACGGAGCCCTTTTCAAGGTAAAGGGGATTGATAAAGTTGTTCCTGGCATCGGGGGGGGGCAAGTGGAAACAACTCTTGGCCCAGAAGGAAGTACGATGGATTGTGAAATTGAACACGGTCACTCCACAAGGCTTAAATAAGAGCCTAAGCTTTGTTCCGTTTTTATAGGTGGATGGGTTGAAGACTGCGTCCTTGCGGGCTGCTCCTCTGCTGGGGGTCCCATTTGATACCAAATCTATGGTAATTTATGTTGATTTTAATATTTGGTATTTTAGGTTATATCTCCTTTTTATTTATGTTTGGTTATTTTCTATAATTTTTGTTTATTTATTTCCTAATGGCATTAATATTCGGGTGTGCAATTGCTCCGGATGTCGTGTGACTGAAGATATCCCATTTGATGAGGGAGAAGATGTGGTTCTAACATATATGTGGATTTGCCTTAAGCATCTAGAATCGGGTGCCAGATGACAGATCAACAATGGTTTATTGTGTTCCTTGGCCTAACCAATTAGTTGAATAATATGCAGGTTTTTGTTGACATTAACGTGTGGACTGTGGAGGGTGGTACAGTAGACTTATTGGATGTGAGATTAACCATGAGGCTCTATTGGATGATTGAAAGGATTTGTGTGGACTTTGAAATATTGGAGATATTATTCTGTGCTGCTGCACTGATCAAAGTCTTAATTGTGTTATTTTTTTTAAAAGGGTATGGATAGCACCACTCATGAATTTTTAATTGTGTTAGTATTTTTGATGGTGATATGTATAGCACTAATAATCATGCTAATCTGTGTACTTTGTCATATAATCCTTTTTGCTTTTTTTCATATATTTTTTTCTTATGTATTTTTGCTTGGGTTTGTTTGTGTGTTTTTGTATCACGGGGGGGACAATAATTTGGCACTTTCACTATCACCGAGTACACTTGCTGAAGAAATCCAGTTGCTGTCCTATTAAGATTTTCGTAGGAAACCCTCAAATAGGGTTTTTTATGTACTTAATTTTATATACATTATATAATCACTGTTTGCATATTTTGAACTGATGTATATTATGAATTTGAATAACATGTTTATTAACTCACGGTGGATATTATTTTACATTGTACATTTTTTCCACCACTATTTGTATTAATTTGTGTGTATTCACAGTGGATGCTTAGGCATTGCCGAAATATTTCCATAGGATTTGATGATCTGCGTTCCAGTGTGAAACGCATGACCGGAAATCCGGGTGTTGTCCTATTAAGATTTTCGTAGTCTCCTACATACAAGTATGATATTTACCCCTACGTGTGCTTAACTCCGATGCGTTCCAATTTGAAACGCATCGACATATGTAGTGTGGTATTACGAATTGGTGCCCTGAAGTCCGTTGCGTTCCAGGGTGGAACACATGTACTTCCGGTACGTTATTTCCGGGGCTTCATGGAACTTCCATATGGGCCATAATAATTGGTTTTATTTAGTTGATCTGGACAGTTAGTATGGAAAATCTGTAAACGGTCGTTACTATTCATATTATGATTCGTTATTAGACATGTTTTAATTATATGTGGGTCACATGTTACTTTCGGTACATGCACTTCCGGAGCGTTTGGAGTGCCGCCAGTCACCATTATGGGTTGGTTCCCAGGTGTTGTAGGTTGGACCTTTTAGGTGGGTATAAATAGTTCAAGGTGTGGTTATTAACAATACCTCCTGAAGAAGCTTGAAGCGAAACGCGCGTTGGGGGAAGCAGTGACCACGGTCAGGTA
This sequence comes from Rhinella marina, assembly GCA_900303285.1. NCBI lineage: Eukaryota > Metazoa > Chordata > Amphibia > Anura > Bufonidae > Rhinella > Rhinella marina. The sequence goes on along the minus strand of ONZH01015540.1, from coordinate 20,332 downwards.
TAATGTTTTTTTAACTTATGGTAGATGATGGTTTTTACAATGAGGGAGCTTGTTGTTTACTTCTATAGTAATATGGCACTTTAATTATGCACTAGCACTTTATTTTTTGTGACCATTTGAGTTTTCCCCCCATCTTCCATTTTAGTAATTGGTTGTCATGTACCCCTCTCTGGTGTATCTGCGTAGTTAATTACCATGGATATGATCTGACCACTATTGGATTTATGTAATAAAAAAATCTCTTTGTACTTTTTAATAATATATCAATAAACATATTTTTGATAATATATGTATTAGGGGTTTTCTTTTGGTGTTAATATGTGTTAAAATATTGCGGTCTCGACGCGTTTCCCCTTAGTCAGATAGAGGTTCATCAGGAGACTTCTATATAAAGGGCTTGATAGCCATAAAGATGTGGCCAGTAGATGTATATTGCTGCCATCTCAAATTGAGGATATGGCAGCGCTATTTAACTAAACTAGTGTCCCTTATGCACACTGCGCTCAGTGTTCCTGTATTCATAGTGCGCATGCGCCCGTTACGTTGTGGAAACGTGCCAGTAGTTGAGAGATACAGAAAATCCTACTGGGCATACTCTAACTCTCATCCCGTACGGAAGAGAAGATACCCGTAGGCTGCAGAGCGCTCCATGGGATCTGCGCGTGCGCTAGTTTCGTTTCTCAACCTAGGCATATCAGCGCATGCGTACTGCATTAAAGCGACAATGGTATACATTATGTATGTATTTTACACATCAATCCTGAATACAGTAATTGATAAAATTCTCCTTTATTCATAAGAGAATTGACCTATATTCAGGCCTTAAGATCTCATTGATCATCTTGTTTTATAGTGACAAAGATTTAATTGTGCCAAAATATTCATGAGGTGACAAGTAGATGTTTTGATAGTACTGGCCATATAAGTATGGGGTGATTTAACCTTTAAGGTTAAACTGAGGAGAGGGTGCATAGATCAGAGCTATATCAGTCAATGATCGATGCTAGGTGCTATTACCCATCCTCTTAGATATTACCTACTGTTAGGACCTTTTTCGGTCTGATATCAAAGCTTTCAATCAGTTAGATTAACATTCTAAGGCTACATGCACACGACCGTATGTGTTTTGCGGTCCGCAAAAAAAAAAAAAAAAAAAAAAAAAAAAACACGTACCGAACGCGGAAACAAAATAAGTTCGTGTGCATGAGGCCTAAAATTGTTATTTCTGCTTGTGTTGCTGGAGGCTAGACAAAGGATGAGAAGAGTCAGATGTGTACATGGGCCAATAGTATATGTCCAACCAAGAAGAATGATTTTACAGGAAACTGGTGAAGGTAAGTATTTCATTAAGGCCCTTAGATTTGACAGTTTTAAGTCTAAATATCCTCTCTGTTTCTTTCTGTAATATTGCCTTTATTGAGGTCTCCGCCCCTTTGTGATGGTCTAACTATTTCAATTACACAGAACGTCAGGGATCCAGGATTCCCTGCGTGCTTTTCATGTACATTTTTTTTTGTTTTTTTTGTGTTTTAATACTAAAGAAAAAAAGAAAAAAAAAAACTTTGGGGGGAAAAAAAAAAAAAAAATCTTCGGACAATCATTTTTCCAGATGTCCCCTTCGCCGAGTCCCATAACATTTTATATTTATGTCCAGTGCTGTGTGAGGGATCATTGCCTGCAGGGTGATCAGATTTTTCTTTTTTTTTTAGTTTTATAACTTAATAGATCAGGTGTTTTGGGATCTGGCAATGATAATGAGCTTTATTTTTTCTTATATGGGGAATAGGGTGATTTGAAATGGTGGTCGGTGGTGGTGCCACCCCTGTATATGCTGCGATTGGTTATTATGTCATACCAACCAATTGCAGCACAAGAGCCTTGCAGAATAATGAAGTCCTTTCCACACACTGCCATTCCAGTCATTAACAGCGTGCTCCTTTTTGCTGGGACTTGTGGTGCCTTATGTGATCCACTGCAGTGATCACTTGCAGCAATTCCAGGATCTCTGATCCCATCTCCTAATTCCCAAATCCTGGAGTCATTTATAGGTGGTTTCAATTAGGTTATCCCCTTAAAGTTACTTCAGAACTGAATATGGTCACAAAAAAAATAAATAAATAAAAATAAAATTGGTTTTGGATGTTTGAAACTGAAAGATTGCTTTCAAAATCTTCTAAATTCTAAAGTTAGACTTTCAACAAATAAAATTCACAAAATTATGCCAAAACACAGTTGACATGATGTTTTCAGTAAATTGTGAATTTTATTTTTATAAATAAAAAGGTAAAAACATATACCACCAACATGAAGTATGAGGTGTCAAACAACCTCAGAATAATTTGTATAAGTAAAAGCATTCTAAAGACAGACATGGCAGATCTGCAAAATTCGGCAATGTCAAGAAGGTGAAAACTGGCTGTCCTTTTTTACACTTTTTTCCCACACTTAGTGCTCATGCACACGACCGGTCCGTGCCCGTATCGCGGCCCACACAGAGGTCGCACTACGTTTTTTCCAGAAGAGTACAAATACTCCTCTGACCATTTTTGAGGAGTATTTATACCCGAGGAGGAGTACGAAATATGCGGTAATTAAAATACATAATCCTACACTAGCTCACATCTGCGTTTGGAGCCAGTGTTGGAGCAGGGTCCCTAGTGGGGGGGGGGGGGGGGTTGACAGAAGGAGCAGGGTCCCTAGTGGTGGTGGTGGTGGTGGGGGGGTGACAGAAGGAGGGTGAGCAGGGTCCCTAGTGGGGGATCAGGGTTACTAGTGGGGTGACAGGAGGAGGGGGCGCAGAGAACTGGGAGATCAGAACCATGGTTGGAGGGGGGGGGGGGGGAACCACTCACTTGAAGACTGACAGCTTTTCACTGCCACAACTCTCCCACCCCCAAGCCTGCTCCACCTGGGGACCAGTCACATCAGTATGCGATCCTTACCTCTCCGGCAGCCCTGTCTCGTTTCCCAGGGTCCATGGTCTGCGCACCCCGCTCTTTCCTACAGACACCCCCGGGAGCCGGCCTCTCCTTCCAGCTCCCGCCGGCTTCCTCTGCATCACCCGACCTGTATCGCTCTGGCGCGCCAATAACCAACCAATAACAAAAGTGCCTTACTGTAAGGAATTATTTCAGGCATTGTTATTGGTTATTTCAGGCACAGGCAGCATTGCTGCGCTGCCCGTGCCGTTCACAGCGCACCCTGCGCTGATGAAAAGCAGGAAAAATTCTAAGTAGTAGTGGTACGCCTTAGAATTTTTCCAGGGAGTAAAATTGCCTGAACACGCGTCATAGACGCTTTTACAAGCGTTATTGCGACCTCTGGGCACACATACAGCGGGTCCGCAATACACAGGCACCGGCCGTGTGCAGCCCGCATCACTGATCGCAATCACAGAGATGCGGGACAGAGGCTCTGCCTCTGCACCGCAAAAAAGTAGCACATGCACTACTTTTTTGCGGTGCGGACTGTCGGATGTGGATCGCAGACCCTATTCAAATGAATGGGTCCGCGATCCGCATGCGGCGCCCCCAATGTCAGTGCCCATGCGTTGTGGACCGCAAATTGCCCTTACTTTAAAGGAGTATTCAGGTTATATTATCCTAGGGCTGGGGTATGACTAGGGATGAGCAAATTTCATATTTTGAAGTTTGTTTTCGGTTCAGGTTGTGGTATAAGCTGAATTGAGTTATGGATTCCGTTACCACGCCATTCTGTTATTCATTCCGTCAAAATAGACATCTATGGCTTGCATAATGGATCCGTCCAGCTTCCGTTATGCAGGAGAGGACTCCAGCATGCTTAATCAGTGGCTGAGCCTCTACTGTATACGCTGGCATCGGTGAACACACACATGCCAACAAATTAACCCCCATGCCACGATCAATGCTGACCAATTTTCCAAGTTTATTGGAATAAATGAAATGTTTCATTTTCAGTCAAGTGTTTCTAAATTCTATAAAACGCCTGTGGGCTCAAAAAGCTCAGTACACCAGTTACAAAATTCCTTGAGGTGTAGTTTCCAAAATGAGGTCACTATTTGAGGGTTTCCACTGTAGGGGTACCTCAGGGTCTCTTCAAATGCAACAAGGTACCCAAAAAACATTTCAACAAAATCTGCCCTCCAAAAACCATATGGCGCTCCTTCCCTTCTGGCAACTGCCATGTGCCCATACAGCAGTTCGTGACCACATGTGGAGTGTCTAAACTGCAGAATCAGGGTAATAAATATTGAGGTTTATTTGCGGTTAACCCTTGCCATGTTGCAGGAAATATAGATTAAAACAAAAAATTATCTGCCAAGAAAAAAAATGTCACCTCCATTTTCCTTTAACTCTTGTGGAACACCTCAAGTCTTAAAGTTTGTAACATCTGTTTTGAATAATTTGAGTGGTGTAGTTTCTAAAATGGGGTTAGAAAATTGTAATTTTCTATTTTTTTCTTTTTTAATAAAATATTGACCCAAATTTACGGTTAACATGAAGTACAATGTGCCACCAGAACTATATGTCATAACTTTATTCTGGCCACCTCTCAGCATGTTGCACTAGCGATAGCACGGATCTGGCAGGCTGTTCCCCCACTGGAACAGCCTGCTGGAGAAGGCTGCCACTAGTGTGAAAGTAGCCTTAGATAAGTAAAACTATTCCAAAGGTATAACCACAAAGTAGAACGGGTTAAAATGGGTTTTGCCAAAATTTTAATATCCAATGAAAGGTCCAACTCAATGAAAGGTTATCAGTATCTTATCGGAGGGGGTCCAACACCCAAGAACCCAGCTGATCAGCTGTTTGAGAAGGCATGGCACTCCTGTGAGCACAGTGGCCTTTTCTGTGCTTATCAAGCAGTACATTGTATAGCAGTTGTGCTTGGTATTGTGCCCAGACCCATTCACTTCAATGGGCTGGGGGTGCTACTACAGGCACCACTCCACTGCCTTCTCGAACAGCTGATCAGCAGGAGTCCCAGGTTTTGGATTAACCCCCATATGAGATATGGACGGCGATAAGAGGGCCCCCCAAAGTCTAGGCCGTTCTGAAGAGCTGTTCACTACAGCGCATACAGAACCTGTACACTGTATCTGGAAAGTTTAGATATACTGTAAAGTGTCATTTTGGGGTAATATTACAGAACTTACTGCGTTCAAAACTGCTGAAGACCATGGCCCCAATTTAATCAAACCTTCACTCCAGAATTCTTGCATCAAAAAGTCGCAAAATAGGGTTTTTGTGACTTTTTTGTAATTTGTGATTGCGCAAAAATTTGCGACTTTTTATACTTACTTGCAAAAAGTCGCAAAATTTTGCGCATGTGTACACCACTCACTCCAGTTTTGTAATATGGGTGGAAAAGTGGGTGTGGTTAGCTATGTTAATGAGTTTCACTCCAGATTTATCATTGAGACATTTTTAAAAAGTTGCAAATAAGTCGCAGTCTCATTCCAGGAGGAGGGTGGAGTAGGAAAACTGGAGTAGCTTCTCTAGACATAAGCGATAGGTTTAAGGACAAGCCAAATTTATCAAACAACCTGCAACATTTGATAAATGTGGCACAAAGTACTCCAACATAGAGTTGTCACAATACCAAGAAAGTATTCGATACTCTATACCATGCCGAAAAAAAAAATAACACAAAAAATCTGTGTGCCCCATCAGCCCACCGTGCCCCCATCAGACCTAACATCAGCCCACCGTGCCCCCATCAGCCCACCGTGCCCCCATCAGACCTATCATCAGCCCACCGTGCCCCCATCAGACCTATCATCAGCCCACCGTGCCCCCATCAGACCTATCATCAGCCCCAACCGTGCCCCCATCAGACCTATCATCAGCCCACTGTGCCTCCATCAGACCTATCAGCCCACTGTGCCCCCATCAGATCTAACATCAGCCCACCATGCCCCCATCAGACCTATCATCAGCCCACCGTGCCCCCATCAGACCTATCATCAGCCCACCGTGCCCCCATCAGAACTATCAGCCCACCGTGCCCCCATCAGACCTAACATCAGCTCACCGTGCCCCCATCAGAACTATCATCAGCCCACCGTGCCCCCATCAGACCTAACATCAGCCCACCGTGCCCCCATCAGAACTATCATCAGCCCACCGTGCCCCCATCAGACCTAACATCAGCCCACCGTGCCCCCATCAGACCCAACATCAGCCCACTGTGCCCCCATCAGACCCAACATCAGCCCACTGTGCCCCCAGCAGACCTAACATCAGCCCACCGTGCCCCCATCAGACCTATCATCAGCCCACTGTGCCCCCATCAACCTCAGATTAGCCCACTGTGCCCCCATCAACCTCAGATTAGCCCACTGTGCACCCATCAGCCCACTGTGCCCCCATCAGATCTATCAGCAGCCCACTGTGCCCCCAGCAGACCTCAGATCAGCCCACCGTGCCCCCATCAGACCTCAGATCAGCCCACCGTGCCCCATCAGACCTCAGATCAGCCCACTGTGCCCCCAGCAGACCTCAGATCAGCCCACTGTGCCCCCAGCAGACCTCAGATCAGCCCACCGTGCCCCCATCAACCCCCATTTTAGTATCGCAAAATAGGAAATTCCGGTACCGAATCGATACTGGTATAAAAGTATTGATTCAGTATTGAATTATCGATACCCGAGGCAACCCTACTCCAACACAGAGTGAAGCAAAACTGACTTCAAATATTCTCCTAATGATAAATTTCCCCCCAGGTGTTCTAAAGAAAGGCGTAGTCACATTATGTGCAAAAACAGGACATCAGTGCTTCCTCTTCCTATCTGGACAAAGGATTAGGAATAGAACACATATTGGATATATGCATATTGTCCCACTAAAAAAAAATGCATGCCAGAACCTCATAGGAAGTCTACAGCTAACAGGAAGAACAACCAGAAACACTGCTATTCAGCTATTGTTTTAAATCCAATAAAGTACTTGCACAGATTTGCTCATATATATCCAGAATGATTCTTAATATATAGCATATGCCCATCGAATAACATTTGGGGACCTTTCTATAGTCCAAATACATTGTTTTTTGTTTGTTTGTTTCCGGGCAGATAAAAAAAAAAAAAAAAAAAACAAAAAAAAACAAAAAACACACACTTCAGAAAGGGAACTAACAGGAGCAGGGTCGGACTGGAGTACCTAGGGCCCACCAGAGGAAATAATTCTTGGGGCCCACCATAAAGAAATATGTGTGTTTGTTATCCCTGTACAGTGACATCACTGTGCGTATTATCCCAGTGCAGCAAGAGGTAAGTGGTCTGTTTGTGTGTTTGTTTTCTATTTTTCAGGGTCGTGAATGCAGAGGACTACGTCGGATTCGGTGGACTACGTCGGACCAGCTTTTTTTTTTTTTTTTTAATAAAATGGTCAAACAGGGGTCTGGGGGAGTGTTTATTTCAATAAAATGTTTTATACTTGTGTGTGTGTATTTTTTTTTTACAATATTACAGTTTTAGTAATTATAGCTATCTACAGACGGCCCTGATTACTAATACTGGGCTTAGTGCTTGCCGGTATGGCAGACCAGCACTATTACCTCGGCACCCACCGCCACCAGGGGTGCTGGGAAGAGCCGGGTACCCGCAGGACCGGACCTTCTAAATTGAGGGTCTGGCTCTGGGGCGGCTATAGGCTGGTACCATTAGGCTGGGAAGGGCCAATAACCGTGTCCCTTCCCACCCTGGTAGTGCCAGGCTGCCGCTGCTGGTTGTATCTGGCTGGCGAGGAAAAAAGGGGGGGCCCCATGCCATTTTTTTACAAAAATAATTAAATAATTTTTTAAAAAATGGCGTGGGGTCCCCCCCCTTTTTTCCTTTGCCAGCCAGATACAACCAGCAGTGGCAGCCTGGCACTACCAGGGTGGGAAAGGACACGGTTATTGGCCCTTCCCAGCCTAATGGTACCAGCCTGCAGCCGCCCCAGAGCCAGACCCTCAATTTAGAAGGTCCAGTCCTGCAGGTACCCGGCTCTTCCCGGCACCCCTGGTGGCGGTGGGTGCCGAGGTAATAGATGTTGGGGTTAGTGCTGGCCTGCCATACCGGCAAGCACTAAGCCCAGTATTAGTAATCAGGGTCGTCTGTAGATAGCCATAATTACTAAAACTGTAGTATTGTAAAAAAAAAAAAAAACACACACACACAAGTATAAAACATTTTATTGAAATAAACACTCCCCCAGACCCCTGTTTGACCATTTTATTAAAAAAAAAAAAAAAAAGCTGGTCCGATGTAGTCCACCGAATCCGACGTAGTCCTCTGCATTCACGACCCTGAAAAATAGAAAACAAACACACAAACACAGACCACTTACCTCTTCCTGCACTGGGATAATACACACAGTGATGTCACAGTACAGACATAATAAACACAGTGATGTCACCGTACAGGGATAACAAACAGTGATGTCACAGTGCAGGGATAACAAACACAGTGATGTCAAAGTCCAGGGATAACAAACACAGTGATGTCAAAGTCCAGGGATAATAAACACAGTGATTTCACCATACAGGGATAATAAACACAGCGATGTCACCGTCCAGGGATAATAAACACAGCGATGTCACCGTCCACCGTCCAGGGATAATAAACACAGCGATGTCACCGTCCAGGGATAATAAACACAGCGATGTCACCGTCCAGGGATAATAAACACAGCGATGTCACCGTCCAGGGATAATAAACACAGCGATGTCACCCGTCCAGGGATAATAAACACAGCGATGTCACCGTCCAGGGATAATAAACACAGCGATGGTCACCGTCCAGGGATAATAAAACACAGCGATGTCACCGTCCAGGGATAATAAACACAGCGATGTCACCGTCCAGGGATAATAAACACAGCGATGTCACCGTCCAGGGATAATAAACACAGCGATGTCACCGTCCAGGGATAATAAACACAGCGATGTCACCGTCCAGGGATAATAAACACAGCGATGTCACAGTCCAGGGATAATAAACACAGCGATGCACGTCAGGGGATAATAAACACAGCGATGTCACAGTCCAGGGATAATAAACACAGCGATGTCACAGTCCAGGATAATAAACACAGCGATGTCACAGTCCAGGGATAATAAACACAGCGATGTCACAGTCCAGGGATAATAAACACAGCGATGTCACAGTCCAGGGATAATAAACACAGTGATGTCACAGTCCAGGGATAATAAACACAGCGATGTCACAGTACAGAGATAATAAACACAGTGATGTCACAGTACAGGGATAATAAACACAGTGATGTCACAGTACAGGGATAATAAACACAGTGATGTCACCGTACAGGGATAACAAACAGTGATGTCACAGTACAGAGATAATAAACACAGTGATGTCACAGTAAAGGGATAATAAACACAGCGATGTCACCATACAGGGATAATAAACACAGTGATGTCACAGTACAGAGATAATAAACACAGTGATGTCACAGTCCAGGGATAATAAACACAGTGATGTCACAGTCCAGGGATAATAAACACAGTGATGTCACAGTCCAGGGATAATAAACACAGTGATGTCACAGTACAGGGATAATAAACAGTGATGTCACAGTCCAGGAATAATAAACACAGTGATGTCACAGTCAAGGAATAATAAACACAGTGTACAGAAAGTTAAAAAAAAAAAAAAATTATACTTACCTTTTTCATAGCAGCAGGGCCAGCATCATCAGAGCAGGAGATCTTCTCATGTCTGAAGGGGGCGGGGCCTATGCTGCCGGCCGGCCCCACCCCCCGCCGAGACCTGAGGAATGCCTGGGAGGTACGGAGAGCTGCAGGGGGGACAGGAGGGAGGATGGAAGAAGCAGACAGCCGATTTCGGCTATCTGCTCCTTCCTGCAACAGGCAACTGTCTCTACGTCCTATGGACGCAGAGACAGCTGCCAGAGGCTGGATCCGGGACGGTTGGGAGGTATGCGGCAGTGGGGGGGCAGCACCAGGGGCGTGGGGCCCCCCCCTGAAATCATTGGAGCCGAGGCCTGGAGCAGTAGCTCCAAATGCTCCAATGATAATCTGGCCCTGACTATAGGTTCCTGGCTTGGGGCCTACCGGAGGATCCTCCGGTCCTCTGGTGGGCCAGTCCGACACTGAACAGGAGGATTACTTAAAGTGAGTCTGTCACCTCATTTCCACCTATATAACTAACAGCAGTGCCCCACAGAAGATTGCAAACATCCAAGTCATACCTGTGTGCACTGTGTGTCTGTATTCCATGTTCAGAAAAAAGCACTTTTATTCTGCTGGAAAACAGCTCCCAAGAGCCCAGCTGAAAGTGAAAGTAAAAACAGCTCTCCCTCCCAGCTACTGGTATATCTTGTATATAGTGGATATAATGCTGTGATTTTAAAGCTTGAAATGCCAGCTTTCAAAGAAGGTAATTTTTCTATTTGCTACCAATCCAAAGATAGGAGCAGCTAAAGCAGCCCTCCCCTCTTCAGTCTGGTTTGCTTTAGCCACTAGCACTGGTCACTTGGGAGCTGTTTTTCAGCAGAATAAAAGTGCTTTTCCTGGACATGGAAAAAAAAAAAAGACAAAGTGCACACAGGTATGTCTGGGGTGTGTATGCAATCTTCTGTGGGGCAGTGCTCTTAGTTACATTGGTGAAAAACCGGTGAAAGACTCCCTTTAAATTTACTTTGTCTTGGCTTGAGATGCAGGCATATCGAGATGAGATAGGAAATGGAAAACAGGGGCACAAAGCATCATAACAGCAGCAGACTGATTCAAGGGAGTAATGCTTTTGTTGTTATTCAATCCTTTGGGACTTCTTAAAAGTTACAGTATATGCCTGGAAAACCCATAAGGAAACCAGCCTAACCTAGGCCCCCTTTCACACAGTGGGCCATATGTCCCGGAGCAGCATCAATCGTGCGCACGGGAGCGCACAGCATCATTGATTACAATGTTGCGTTAACACTTCAGTTATATGATCAGTAATGTCAAAACCAGGCACGAGTCAAAAACACTGAACAGTTACAGATCTTTCCCTTAGGGTCCATTCACACGTCCGCAACAGTTTTGCGATCCGCAAAACACGGATGCTGGCCAAGTGCGTTCCGCATTTGGCAGACTGCACATGGCCGGCACTATTATAGAAATGTCCCTTCTTGTCGGACAAGTGGATGCGGACAAGAATAGGACATGTTCAATTTTTTTGGTGGGGCCACAGAACAGAAGTGCGGATGCAGACAGCACTTTGTGTGCTGGCCGCATCTTTTGTGGCCCCATTGAAAATGAATGGGTCTGCACCCATTCTGCAAAATTGCAGACGTGTGGGGAAAAAAAAAAAAAAAAAATTATATATATATATATATATATATATATATATATATATATATATATATATATATATATTTTCATAAAAATAGGCAGCACTCTCAAAGTAAAATGAAAAAACAGAGGAACTTTATTCACCCATGTGTAGGACGCGACGTTTCGGCTCGGACTGAGCCTTTCGCCGAGCCGAAACGTCGCGTCCTACACATGGATGAATAAAGTTCCTCTGTTTTTTCATTTTACTTTGAGAGTGCTGCCTATTTTTATGTTTTTTATTGAACTGATCCTTGTCAGATCTACAGGCATTGCACCTCACCATCCACATAGTGCTGCTGAGATAGATAGATATATATATATATATATATATATATATATATATATATATATATATATATAATTATTTTTTTTATGTACACGACTTTCCTTGCACTTAGAGCTATGCGAACAAAACTGCAATACTGCTGGTGCTCAACACATCCAATAACAAGGCTCCTCACTCTGCGCCAGTGGTGGGTGGCGAGTAAGAAGCTTTATCATTAGTAAGAAGGCTACAGCTGATTGGTTGGGCAACGCACCCAAATTGACCAGAGGACATTTGGCATCAAGTCATTCAGCCAGAGACCCTTGTGCAGAGTGATGCATTGCTAAAGCAACACTTTCTTAACAAATGCTGGTGTGAGGTATGCACCCTTTGGCAAAAGGTGGATTGTGGCCTGGACACCTGCCTGGGGTTAACAGTGCTCCAGACTAAAAAAAAAACAAAAAAAAACACCAAGGAACCATTGGCTCCTAACCTGAAAAATTTAGGAGCCAAATAAAATTTTTAGGCGCCAAATTTAAACATAAAATTATAACGTCCGGCCCTTAATAGAACTTGTCCTATCCTATTTTTTGGGGGGACAAGGTGACTAAAACATAGTGAATTGTGAGGTTTTATTTATTTTTCTTTTACATGTTCACTGTATAGGATTTTTTTAAATATTTTAATATAGTTTGGACTTTTTGGACATTTATTAATATATTTTATATGTAAAATTGGGAAATGGGGTGATTAATGGGCCAGACGGCTGTAGTATTGTGGATCCGCAAAAATACGGATCTGCAATACCACGGATGCCGCCCGGCCTGTGTTCCGCAATTTGCCGAACATGGCCGGACGTCCTGATCAAAATGCCTGTTCTTGTCTTCTGTTGCGGACAAAAATAGGACATTTTCTATCATTTCTTGCGGAGCCGCAGCTAGGCAAGTTCACAAGCCGCCCATTGAAGTGAATGCAGAACGTTCACACGGTTATATATATATATATATATATATATATATATATATATATATATATATATTTTAATATATTGGTGGGTTTTGTTTTTTTTTTTTTACTTTTATTTAATTATTGGCTCCATCAGACCTCGGATCAGCCCACCTGTGCCCCCTTCAGGCCAGCCCACCTGTGCCCACCGGAGCCGCGGCGCAGGACAGGTGAGAGATTTTTTTAAAAAAATTTTGCATGTCTCCATGTTCTCTGATACTAGGCTGCGCAGTAGGTGCCGATCGGGTCCAGGCGCAAATGGCGACAAGACTAAAAAGTCTTGTTGCCATTTGTCAAATCTAAGTCGCATTTGCGACCATTTTGGTCGCCATCTGGAGCCCTGGGTTAATAAAACTGTGTGTACACTATTTTGGACTGTGCCACATGTCTCATGTTCCCATCCTGATACTCCATTCATTCAACATGCGCTGATCTGCCACTTAAGTTTTTTGTTAGAGGGCCTATCCACCAAAAAATGCAATGCAATCGGCAGGCACAACCATATACAGCAGGAGGAGCTGGGCAGATTGATATATTTATAGCTTTATAGGAAAAGATGCAGCAAAACCTGTAATTTATAAAATGTATCTCTTTTCTTTTTCCCCCCACTTCCTGTGATCAGTACACAGAGGAAGTGTTACTTGTGACTAACAACTATCTGTATCCACACGCGGCATTGGAGGTTATTGAGGATTGATAGTGTATTATCCCATCTCAGACAATGTGGGCATATCGCTAGGATATGCCCCCATTGTCTTATAGGTGCGGGTCCCACCTCTATAAATGAATGGGAGCAGAGGCCGCGCTTGCACAGTGCACTCCCATTCATTTTTATAAGCGCAGGGGTCCTCCAGGTGCAGAGCTCCCCGCTTCGTTCTCGATATAGGTGTGGGTCCCAGAGACCTGCACCTATAAGACAATAGGGGCCTATCCTAGCGATAAGCCCCCATTGTTTGAGATGGGAATATCCCTTTAAGTGAACATACAGAGCTAGCGTTCAGTCACTGGTAACTCCTCCCTCATATATCAATAGCTGTTCATAGGAAATGGAAAAACAAGGATATAAAACAAAAATTACAGGTTTTACTGAATCTATTCGCACAAAACTATATAGTAATCTGCTCAGCTCTTCCTGCTCCATAACATGGTGCTTTCAGATTGCACTGCATTTTTGGGGACATGTCCTCTCTAATTATATGGCATTTTTGTCTTTCTGGCTTGTTTTCCAAAACGCAACATGCTGCAGCTTGTGCCGCTTACATCACCTTATCTATAGTGGATGGGGGGGGGGGGTTAGTTGGGAGTCACTAGTGGTAAAGAGCACCGTTAACAAAAACAACACCTGGTTGCACAAAAATAAATGAATAAAGCCCATATATGAAGTTATCCTGGCATTTTTTTGTGGCAAGAAAATTACTCTTACCGGTAATTTGATTTCCCTTAGACTCCACAACTGCACTGCTAGGAGAATGATCCAGTCTCCTGAGGACAGGAAACAACAGCAAAAGCCCAAATTAAAAGACACCTCCTCCTACCTGCTTCAGTTACAACAGAACCGAAAACACTTCATAAAATTATCATTTACACATGTCAATCAGGGCTGTGGAGTTGGTCACCATTTTGGTGGAGTCGGAATAAAATGGACCGACTCCGACAATATATAATGAATTAGTACATTTAGTTCAATGCTGAATATATTTTTATAAGAATTTGTGAAAATGATGAAATGTCCTATAAATGTCTGTTCCTGATCTAAGGATTTAGGCTTTTAGTTGAGATGACTGTGTACTGCCCTTCATGTCCAGTGCATGTTCTCTCTGTATGCTTTATGTTTCCTCTGAGCTCATGTTTGGAGAGGTTAGCTGCTCTCATGGCTTCTATCTGCTGCTGATGTAAAACACCTAGAGCCTTATGTATGAAAACTGTCTAGGTGTAGAAGTTTTTGTTGCCCATAACAACCAATCAGAGCTCCCCTTTCATTTCATATAGTGCTCTGGAGAAATGAAAGGGGAGCTCTGATTAGTTGCTATGGGCAACAAAAAAAGTCTTAGACCTAGACAGTTTTCATACATCAGGCCCAGAGGCGTAGCTACTGGGGGGAGAGGGGGGGGGGCAGGGGAGGCGATGCTCTGGGCCCAATACCTCTGGGGGGGACCCAGCAGGGATGGCCTTAGTACAATCAGGCGAATACAAGTGAGCGCTTCCATTATGGAGTCTGATGGGGGAACATTAAGCCGATCTGAGGTCTGATGGGGGCACATTCTATGGATCTGAGGTCTGATGGGGGCACAATACGCTGATCTGAGGTCTGATGGGGGCACAATACACTGATCTGAGGTCTGATGGGGGCACATTAAGCCGATCTGAAGTCTGATGGGGGCAAGGGACTGAGTTTAGTGATGTAAAAGCTGGGGACAGATTTCCTTTAACATAGGAGTCCCCTTTTTTACTCCTATTAATCCTATATTTTACTGCATTATGTGGTAGAGTATGGTATGTAGAAAGTCTATTGTACTGTACTTAACAGCATAGATGATCTAGCAGTTTATACAGTCATCTTGCTAATACAGTATTATAACCACAACTAGTAGTATGTGCCTGTGAAGTTGGAAACGTGCGTTTGGGAAGCCAATAAGTGGGGGGCCCACTCAAGTATGTTTCACCCCCCCATGTGCTGAACCTCTAGCTACGCCTCTCATTAGGCCCTAAGTGAACTGTACCCAGAGAAGCCTGATAGATTACAAACTGTTTTTGTCATGACTTATCTATACTATTGATTTTATGCAAATTGTTTTAAAGTTATCACTTAAACATGCTCCATGTATGAGGGAGTAGGAGTCGGGAGTCGGAGTCGGGGTGAGGGGAAATTGAGGAGTCGGAGTCGGGGCTTTGGCTTACCGACTCCACAGCCCTGATGTCAATACAGATAAACAATTAGAAAATATGTATATTCACTTTTTTTTTTTGAGGGGAGGATATACCCAGTGCCGTTGTGGAGGCTACAGGAAATCAAATTACCGGTAAGAGTAATTATCTTGCAGGAAGAAAAGGGGCGCTGTAGGAAGGCGCCTTCCCTGAATACTACAGTTACCTAAAGCGCCCCTTTTCTTCCTGCACACCCAAATTGCGGCAAAGTGTCTGATGAAGGCCTATGTTGGCCGAAAACGTTATTTGCCACTTGGAATAAAAGATATGAAACTTGACTTCTACCTTCTCCAGTGCTGTTATTTCCATTATGTTATATGGGGGTGGGAACCCTATAACAGCCAAGCAGAGTGCCACAAAGTGGTTTATGAAGATTTCTGCATTCAGGGACCATTCTCCCTCTGAGGGTTTGTCTGGTGAGAAAATCCACCAAGCTGTTCGCCTCTCCTTTTAGAGGAGCTGCCGAAAAAGACTACAGATGCAGCTCTTTCTTGAAACCAGCAGTCAAGGTCCAACTCCTTGTCCCCCTTGGCGATTTAGGTATGCCACTGTTGCTGCATTGTCCGAAAATACCTAGAAGTGACCACTTTAGATAATCTGTTTTAGGCTTAGAAATTATTGAAAAACTGCAGAAGTCTGTACTTGGAAGGACAGACCGGTGCATGCGCAGTGAAACCCCCTGTGCCTCTCCCCATAATGGGCACAGCAGTGCACAGGCACGGGGCAAGTGTGGAGTGGCGTAGGCGCGACATTTGTGAAGGAGAGGAGAAGATAATTATAGGAAACGAGGGCGGGCCAGAGGGGTGAAAGAAGTGGTTTTGTGTGCAAAGCGCCAAGGAGCCTGGGCACCAGCTACAGTAAAGTCACCCCTGGGCACTTGCAGAACCTAGTCATAAGTCATAAGTGTTTTGACGAAGATGTCAGCGAGTGACAGCTCTAGTAAAGGTACCATTGTAATATGGGGAAAGGAGTCTATAGCCTGATCTGAGCGATATAGAAAGGCAAAGATTAGGTGAAAGACTCCCTTTAAATCTAGCTTGGGAACGGAAATTTTCTTTGAAAAAAAAAAAAAAAAACATCAACAAAAAAAAAAAAAAAAAAAAAAAACAGGGCTCAGAAGGAAAACTTTCCTGTCAGAGGCCTTATCCAGAATGTTGTCTAATGCAGTCCCAAACAGCCTATCCCCCTCACAGAAAATAGCACAAAAACGACACTCTCGGCATCACCAGACCAGGACCTCAACCAGATCGCTCTATGACTGGCATTTGACAAATCAGTAGATCTGGCTTAAAGTCTCACCAGGTCAGCTAAGACATCAGCCAGGAAGTTAGAGGCTTGCTTTAAAGCCAGGAGAGAAGAAATAATTTCTTCCCGGGAGGTACCAGCCTCCAAATGCTTCTCAAGCCGACTAATCCACAGACAAGGATCTAGCCACAATTGCTGGTCTAAACATAGCTGACCCCACCTCCCCATATTTCTTAAAGGGTTTCTGTCACCAGTTTTTTCGGTATGAATCAGGCTGACAGATGTGCTCATGTCACCCGATTCCAAATATATATCTGTTTTATTTATTGGTGCCCCCATTTTTATATAAAATGAACTTTTATTTTATGCTAATAAGGCTTCTAGGTGCAAGCAGGCACGTTGATGGGATCTAACTCCTGTAGAAGTGTCCTATCCTTGTCTGCAAATCGGACAAGAGTAGGACATGTTCTATCTTTTTTGCAGGGCCGCGGAATAGACAGACAGTACATGGTGTGCCATCCAAGTATTTTGCGGACCCATCAAAAATGTCAATTACTTACCGGTAATTTGATTTTCCGGAGTCCATGACAGCACCCGGAGAGAGGATCCGCCTCCCAGGACAGGAAACCCACAGGTATAAATCTTCAAAGGAGCCTCTCCCCTTCAGTGTAGTTTTCAGAGACAAGAGACCACCTTTTTCCAATTCATGTATATTCCGATCAGCACAAAGCTTTTTTTTTTTTTTTCCTGCACACCCATGACAAATACCATCACCCACAAACAAAAACCCACACCCAAAGAAAGGTAGAAAAAAAGGGGGGGGGGGTTGGGGGGAAGTAAAAGAGGTGCTGTCATGGACTCCGGAAAATCACATTACCCGGTAAGTAATTGACAATTTTATCCCTTCGTCCTATGACAGCACCCGGAGATGTCCCAGAGTGAACACAATTAGGGGGGGACCAATAGGGGAGCCTGAAGGACTTTACGTCCAAAAGAAAGATCAGACACCGAAGAGAGATCTAATCTATAGTGTCTATAGAAGGTACAGGGTGAAGACCACGTAGCAGCACGGCAAAATATCTTGTATAGAGGCCCTCCGCTCTCTCGGCCCATGAGGTGGCTACCGCTCGGGTCGAATGCGCCGTCCAACCCGTAGGAACTGGTTTCTGCATGGAAACATATGCCAAGGTAATCGCTTGTTTGATCCATCTTGCAATGCTATTTTTACTAGCTGACTTGCCCTTATTTTGGCCCGAGAATTGTAAAAAGAGAGAGGAAGATTTCCTCCACTCCTTAGTGGCTTCTAGGTATTTTAGGACACATTCTCTGACATCCAACTTATGGAATTCTGCCTCTTTCTGATTTTTTGGGAAGCTGCGCAAAAGGATGGCAGTATAACCTCTTGATCCCTATGAAAATTTGACACTACCTTGGGAAGAAAGGCTGGGTCAGGTTTCAACACTATCCTATCTTCCTGAATGATAGTGAAAGGAGGAGCGATGGAAAGGGCCTATAGCTCACTTATTCTCCTAGCTGATGTACTGGCCACCAGAAATACACATTTCAATGTCAGGGTTTTCATGGACACACCGTCAGAAGACTCAAAGGGCTGCTTAGCTAGGGCCTGCAATACCAAATTCAAATCCCACGGAGGGGTCCTGATCTTTTTTAAAAGGAAGGACCTAGAGACAGATTTACAAAACCTCGTAACCAGGGATGAACGGCTAATCTATAATCAAAAAGCAAACTAAGGCGCGCAACTCTGCACCTTCAGGGTACTCAAGAGCCAAACTTTGTTTACCCCTTCCTGTAGGAAATCAAAGAACTGCATGCGGTAAATCTAGACATATCTGATGTGGAGGGCGGGATACCTAGGAACTTAAAGAAAGTCCACCAGGTTCTGGCGTAAATAGTCGTAGTCACTGTTTTCTACTTTTTATCAAGGTAAAAACCACTGAAGACGACAATCCTCTGGCTAACAACAAGCTCCGCTCAAAAGCCATGCCGTCAAATGAAGACCTTTCACAGGAGGGTGAAGAATGGGACCCTGACTCAGGAGGTCTGGAATAATCTGGGGAGAATCCAGGATCTGCTACTTGACAGGATTCTCAGCCAAGAAAACAAAGCTCGACGAGGCCAAAACGGAGCTATGAGAATCACCCTTGCTTTGTCCTCTCTGATCTTTTTTTAGAACCTTGGGCAATACTTGAAGAGGGGGAAAAGCATATAGCAGACAGTGGTCCCATGGTTGCACTAGCGCATCCACCACCGCCGGATTGTCTGACCGAGTCAGGGAGAAAAATCTCTCCACTTTTCTGTTTGCCCTGGTAGCAAACAAATCTATTAGTGGCATCCCCCATAGTTTTGTTATCTTGGAAAAAACTGCATGATTCAATGACCACTCTTTCTGATCTAAGAAATGTCGGCTTAGGAAGTCCGCTTTCCAATTGTCTTTTCCCCTGATGTGAAGGGCTGACAGCGAAAGGGCTCTCCCCTCTATCAGAGAAAAAAATCTGGACTGCCAGGGCCCCTAGAGATTCGGAACGGGACCCTCCCTGGTGGTTCAGGTATGCTACAATGGAACCATTGTCTGATAAGATTTTCACATGACGGTTTTGAGCAAGAGGAAGTACTTTCTGAAGGGTTTTGAAAACAGCGAGGAGTTCCTTTCTGATTTGAAGAACTTGCCCCGAGTCTGGGACCCCCATAAACCCCTGGAGAAGCGAATCCCCCACATGAGCACCTTAACCCAGAGGGCTGGCATCCATGGTGATTATCAGGGGATTCTCCAATTTCCAAGGGACACCCCGAGATAAATTCTCGTGAAAAAGCCACCAAGTCAGGGCCTGACAATTCTGCCTGGAAATAGTCAGACTGGACTCCAATCCTCCGTCTTCCCTGACCAGGCACTCAGGACTTCCCACTGAAGGGCTCTGCTGTGTATTTGGGCCCATTGAACTGCAGGAATGCACGAAGTCAGAGTTCCCAAAACCGACATAGCCTTCCTTATGGATATTTGCGGCTTGTATATCAACTCCTGAACTACCGACCTTACCTTCTCGATTTTTTCTTGAGATAGGAAGGATCTCTAGACTTCTGAGTCTAAAATTATCCCGAGGAACTGCTGTTTCCTCCCGGGAAGTAGCTTTGATTTTTCTAGATTCAGAATCCAGCCAAGTAATTCCAGTGTAGCCATCACCTGACGTAGCTGATTCCTGCATTCCCAAATAGGGTGTTCTTTTCTCTTATATGGGCTGCCACCTCTGATATTAGTTTGGTAAAAATCCTTGGGGCCATGGCAATCCCAAAGGGCAACACCTGGAACTGAAAATGCCTCAGACATCCCTGAAAGGTCAATGCTACCCTCAGGTACTTCTGATGGCCCCGGAAAATCAGGAGATGGCAATAGGCGTCTTTGATATCTAGGACCGCCATATAACAGTTTCCATATAATAGATCCACCACTGTCCTTACCGTTTCCATCTTGAAGCGTCTGTAATGAAGGAACTTGTTCAGGGATTTTAGATTTATTATAGTCCTGAATTCCCCGTTTGGTTTCTTCACAAGGAA
>ONZH01015539.1:0-17932 GCA_900303285.1 Rhinella marina | reverse complement strand
CTGGGCCAGCACACTGGGTATGTCAACGGATTCCAGTTATCGTCTCAGTCCACCACACAGCAGCAGAGCTCACCGATAGACACAATTTTCCTACGTCCCGGCAAACAAGAAACAGTATTCTGCACATGCGCAGTACCAACCTCTCGCTCGGCTCTTATCCGCGCACGCGCCGTACAAACTTCCGCCCTCCGCGCGTTGTTGCCTACTGCGCATGCCTTCACAGCACCCTGTCAGTCTGCGCATGCGTCTGGCTAGGCGCTGCTGGTGCAGGATTTCCGATCCGCGGCAAGTTGCCATCATTTGTTGGGGACCGGAGCGGCGGGGCGGCCCGAGGTACTCGGCACGGGACTGCGAAGTGGTTGTGTCAGCGCCCGCGGTGCGGTGACGTCAGCGGAGTGACGTCATCTGCGGCTTGTAAGTGATGAGCTCACTGGCGGACTCTTAACTAGCAGCTATGACGTCACAGAAGAAGATGGCGGATTTCTGGCAGTCAGACAACAAGAACACCTTGAAGAAGACCAAGTTTGACCTGCGCATTGTGCAGACGTACCTGTGCCGGGCGCGGGAGGAGAGGCCGCTGTTGTCCATCCCCGTCGGCGAGCTTGACGACCACCTGTCTACCTTCATCCGAACCCACCGCAAGCCGGATGGCTCCGAGTATGAGGCGGGCACGCTGCGTGGCATACTGGGCAGCCTGGACCGCCACTTCGAGAAGAGCGGCTACCCGCACGCCATCTACCGCTCCAAGGAGACCAAGTTCAAGAAGACGGTGAGCGCCATGCGGGAACGGCAGTCCTACCTGAAGACCCTGAGCCGGGGCACGGCCCCCAACCAGGCCGAGCCTCTGAGCGAACGCGACATCGAGCGGCTGTACGCCACGGGCGCCATCGGCCTGCACAGCCCCACCGCCCTGCTCCACATGCTCTTCTTCAACATCGGCCTCCACTTCAGCCTCCGCACCCTGGAGCAGCACAGCCTCCGCTGGGGCGACATCACCCTGAAGTCCGACCCCCAGGGCAGGAAGTACCTGGAGCACACTAAGAAGCTGACGGGCGGCCGTGGCGCCAACCGCCTCCACCCCGTGCACACCATGAAGATGCAGATCTACGAGAGCCCCGAGCAGCCCGACCGGGACGTGGTCAAGGCCTACCAGAAGTACGCCCAGGAGAGGCCCGACAAGATGAAGACCAAAGACTCCCCCTTCTACCTCACCCCGCAGCCCGACCGCCGCCCTGGTTATGCCCGCTGGTTCAAAAACCTGCCCGTGGGCGAGGCCCGGATAAGGGGCATCATGAAGCACCTGAAGATGGCGGCCGGCCTGACGCCCCAGCAGAGGGTCCTGCCGAAGAATGAGGAGGCGGAGGGAGAGGCGGTGAACGGCCACACGGTGAAGAGAGAAGGTGCGTTACTCGGGGGAATGTCCCTCATCCTGTCCTCCCAGACTCCGGAGCGGTAAGGACACGCTCCTCCCTCAGGAGTCTGGGAAAGCTGGAGGTCCATCTGCTGATAACCGATCGTCTTCTCTCCATTATAGATGAGGAGGCGTCCTATGAAGACACGAGCCACTGCAGCCCCAAAATCAAGGAGGAGTGGGAGGAGCCAGAGGAGCTGGGGGCGGAGGAGAAGAGCCTCATCCCCGGGCGGGTGAGTGACATCATCAGAACACAGAGCAATCCACAACACAATACTGAATTATACCTGTATTATACTCCACAGCTGCACTCGCTATTCTGCTGCTGAAGTCCAAAATAAGTAATGTCATAGTGAGTACAGCTCTGGAGTATAATAAAGGATGTAACTCAGGATCAGTACAGGACAAGTAATGTATGTACACAGTGACTGCACCAGCAGAATAGTGAGTGCAGCTCTGGAGTATAATACAGGATGTAACTCAGGATCAGTACAGGATAAGTAATGTATGTACACAGTGACTGCACCAGCAGAACAGTGAGTGCAGCTCTGGAGTATAATACAGGATGTAACTCAGGATCAGTACAGGACAAGTCATGTATGTACACAGTGACTGCACCAGCAGAATAGTGAGTGCAGCTCTGGAGTATAATACAGGATGTAACTCAGGATGAGTACAGGATAAGTAATGTATGTACACAGTGACTGCACCAGCAGAACAGTGAGGTGCAGCTCTGGAGTATAATACAGGATGTAACTCAGGATCAGTACAGGACAAGTCATGTATGTACACAGTGACTGCACCAGCAGAATAGTGAGTGCAGCTCTGGAGTATAATACAGGATGTAACTCAGGATCAGTACAGTATAAGTAATGTATGTACACAGTGACTGCACCAGCAGAATAGTGAGTGCAGCTCTGGAGTATAATACATGATGTAACTCAGGATCAGTACAGGATAAGTAATGTATGTACACAGTGACTGCACCAAGCAGAATAGTGAGTGCCAGCTCTGGAGTATAATACATGATGTAACTCAGGATCAGTACAGGATAAGTAATGTATGTACACCCAGTGACTGCCACCAGCAGAATAGTGAGTGCAGCTTTGAAGTATAATACAGGGTGTAACTCAGGATCAGTACAGGAATAAGTAATGTATGTACACAGTGACTCCACCAGCAGCAATAGTGAGTTGCAAGCTCTGGAGTATAATAAAACCAGGATGTAAACTCAGGATCAGTACAGGATAAGTAATGTATGTACCAGTGACTGCACCGCAGAATAGTGAGTGCAGCTCTGGAGTATAATACAGGATGTAACTCAGGATCAGTACAGGATAAGTAATGTATGTACACAGTGCCTGCCACCAGCAGAATAGTGAGTGCAGCTCTGAGTATAATACAGGATGTAACTCAGGATCAGTACAGGATAAGTAATGTATGTACACAGTGACTGCACCAGCAGAATAGTGAGTGCAGCTCTGGAGTATAATACAGGATGTAACTCAGGATCAGTACAGGACAAGTCATGTATGTACACAATGACTGCAGCAGCAGAATAGTGAGTGCAGCTCTGGAGTATACTACAGGATGTAACTCAGGATCAGTACAGGATAAGTAATGTATGTACACAGTGACTCCACCAGCAGAATAGTGAGTACAGCTCTGGAGTATAATACAGGATGTAACTCAGGATCAGTACAGGATAAGTAATGTATGTACACAGTGACTGCACCAGCAGAATAGTGAGTGCAGCTCTGGAGGTATAATACAGGATGTAACTCAGGATAAGTACAGGATAGTAATGTATGTACACAGTGACTGCACCAGCAGAATAGTGAGTGCAGCTCTGGAGTATAATACAGGATGTAACACAGGATCAGTACAGGATAATTAATGTATGTACACAGTGACTGCACCAGCAGAATAGTGAGTGCAGCTCTGGAGTATAATACAAGATGTAACTCAGGATCAGTACAGGATAAGTAATGTATGTACACAGTGACTGCACCAGCAGAATAGTGAGTGCAGCTCTGGAGTATAATACAGGATGTAACTCAGGATCAGTACAGGATAATTAATGTATGTACACAGTGACTCCACCAGCAGAATAGTGAGTGCAGCTCCTGGAGTATAATACAAGATGTAACTCAGGATCAGTACAGGATGAAGTAATGTATGTACACAGTGACTGCACCAGCAGAATAGTGAGGTGCAGCTCCGGGAGTATAATACAGGATGTAACTCAGGATCAGTACAGGATATGTAATGTATGTACACAGTGACTGCACCAGCAGAATAGTGAGTGCAGCTCCGGAGTATAATACAGGATGTAACTCAGGATCAGTACAGGATATGTAATGTATGTACACAGTGACTGCACCCAGCAGAATAGTGAGTGCAGCTCTGGAGTATAATACAGGATATAACTCGGGATTAGTACAGCATATGTAATGTATGTACACAGTGACTGCACCAGCAGAATAGTGAGTGCAGCTCTGGAGTATAATACAGGATGTAGAGTTATCAGTGACTACTAGAGATGAGCGAATGTGCTCAAAAACGAGCACTGTACCGCTTGGCTTGGCTGTCCTGAGGAGGACGTAAGCGGCTGCCTGCGCCCATGCGAGCGCAGGGGAGCCGAGCGGTACAGTGCTCGTTTTTGAGCACGTTCGCTCATCTCTAGTGACTACCTTTTCCAGTACCTTCATTATTTACATCTAGAGGCTGAATATCTTTCTTTACCTGGTCACACAGCTGAGGTGTAGTTACAGTGTGTCAGTGTGGGTTGATACTGCAGACATTATAGACCTCTCCAGTGTTATATATGGAGCGGTGAGGCCCCGGGTATGTGATGACGCTCTGTGGATCTCTGTGTTGCTGCGCTATAACAAGTTATCCCCTATCCTGTCAGATTTCGACATTAATGAGAACTGTAGCCCCCGGAAATGGAAGGAGCAGCTGGTCGGGAAAGCCTCCATTAGTTTCTGTGGGAGCTCTGGAGATAGCAGACAGGACCCCCACTGATAAGATACTTATAACTGGAATACCCCTTTAAGTTCCTTGTCCGTCTGAGTCGTCTCGCTCTTCTCCCTCCAGGGTCTGGTCACCTTCCATGATGTGGCTGCCTATTTCTCTGCCAAGGAGTGGGGGGGTCTGGAGAAATGGCAGAAGGAGCTGTACAAGAACGTGATGCGGGAGATCCACGCTGCACTGGAGGGCATGGGTAAGAGAAGGCCTTCCGTATAATCCAGCACATCATGTGTCACCCCACGTCTTCTGTCATCTGCTGGTCCCAGGGGGGTCAGCAGATGTGTCACAGGAGGATATGTACTCAAAGATCACCTGACTAGTGAAAATCTCTGGATAGATCATCAGCATCTGATCGGCGGGGGCCCGACACCCGGGACTCTTGTCGATCAGCTGTTTGAGAAGGCAGCGGCGCTGCAGGAGCGCCGCAGCCCTCTCTGTGTTTTCCTCAGGCCCAGTGACGTCACGACTACTATCACTGGCCTGGGCGGAGCTAAGCTCCATTCATGTGAACAGAGGTTAGCCCCTCCCAGACCAGTGATACTAGTCGTGGACGTCACTGGGCCTGAGGAAACACAGAGAGGGCTGCGGCGCTCCTGCAGCGCCTCTGCCTTCTCATCCAGAGGATAGATCATCAGTTTTAACCCCTTCGCGCCCAGCGCCGTACATGTACGGCGCTGGGGCGATGCGGGCACATGGCGCCCGCTCGCGGGTGCGCGGCGTCATGGCCGCAAGTCTCTGCTGTTTCTAACAGCAGAGACTTGCCGCCTACTTACCGCCATCGGCGGCGTCTTCCTGGGCGATTAGATGCGTGATCACACGTGATCACGGCATCTCGTTGCGTCTGAACCCGGAAGCATTCCGCTTCCGGGTGGTGTACAGACACCCCGTGTGGCCAATCGGGGTGTCTGTACACCATATGAAAACTGTAATCCTCGCTGGTGAGGATTACAGTTTTCAAAGTGCAATTCTTATTCTGGCCACTAGATGGCAGGCCAGGATAAGAAATGAGCAATTCATGGCTTTCTGAGTCTAGAAAATCCATAATTGCTCATAAAGAAAAAAAAAAAGCCACAATATATAAGCCCATATTTGAGCTTTCTAATAGTAAAAAAAAATAAAAAAAAAAGTTAAATATATAAAAAATAAAAAAGATGTAAAAGTTCAAATCACCCCCCTTTCCGTATAAGTAAAAAATGAATACCTAAATAACACTAAATATAGACATCATGGGTATCACCGTGACCAAAAACGCCCGTACTTTTAAAATCTAAAAAAAAAAATTCCAATACGGCGAATTGTGTGGTGGAAAAAAGCGTCCAAATGGCGATTTGCCGTTTTTTGTCGCTTTTTTTTTTCTAAAAAAATTAAATAAAAAGTGATCAAAAAGTCATACACACCCCAAAATGGTATCAATAAAAACTTCAGATCGTCCCACAAAAAATGAGCCCCCATACAGCTCTGTACACATAAATACCAAAAAGTTATAGGGGTCAAGATATGACAAGGAAAAAAAAAAAAAAAAAGGGCAACTTTCTAATTATTTTATCACTATGAAAACGCAGGAAAAACTATACATATTAGGTATTGCCGGATTCGTACTGACCAGTAGAATGAAAGTAACGGATCAGTTTTAATGCACATCGAACGCTGTAAATAAGAAACCCGTAGAACTGTAGCGGAATAGCGTTTTCTTTGCAATTTCACCCGGTTTGGAATTTTTTTCCCGCTTCCCACTACACCATATGCAATATTACATGGTGGCGTTGGAAAGTACAACTTGTCCCGTAAAAAACAAGCCCTCATACAGCTATGTGAACAGAAAAATAAAAGAGTTATGGCTGTTTGAAGGCAGGGAGCGCAAAACGAAAATGCAGAACCGAAAAAACCTCCGGGCGCGAAAGGGTTAAACAACTGCAGAACCCCTTTAAATACTCCTGTGTGAAGCAATGTTTTCTTCCACTGCTACCCATTGCGTGTCCTCATAAATTACCATGGCATCGACCTGTAATTCAGGCCATCCTCAAAAGAAGGACTTAAAACCCCCGCCCCAGGTCTTGCTAAGCCACGCTCTGTCAGGTCACGCCCCCTCCCACTCCGCAGCCAACGGGGATTAAAAAAGTGAAGGTAAAAATAAACTTCTGTCAGCTGCAGGGATGGGAGGGAGGATGACTTTCTCTCTGCAACGACACACAGAAACATTAAATGAAATAGACTAATTTTAGATTACGACTGCTCAGTATTAATAAAAGATGGTTTTCTTCCACTGTTTCCCATGGCGTGTCCTCATAAATTACCATGGCATCGACCTGTAATTCTGGCCACCCTCAAAAGAAGGACTTAAAAGCAACCCCCCAAGATCCCGCTAAGTCACGCCCCCGACTCGGTCAGGTCACGCCCCCTCCCACTCTGCAGCCAACGGGGATTGAAAAAATGAAGGTAAAAATCTATTTCTGTCAGCTGCATTGACTTTCTCTTTGCAACGACACACAGAAACATTAAATGAAATAGATGAAATATACCCAGGCGAAGCCGGGTCCTTCTGCTAGTATTGCATAAAAGTTGATACTAGGGCTGGGCGATTAATCAAATTAATTCGATTAATTTGCCAATTGAAAGCCTCACGATTTAATTTTTTAGGAAAATCGTGAACTCGATTTTCATAAAATGGCGCCCGACAGATAAAATAAAAAAAAATCTCTCACCTGTCTTGCGCTGCGGCTCCTCTCCGGTGTCCGGCGCTCCTCTTCTTCTCCGGGGCCGCGCTGCACTGTCCTGACCACGTACAACATCAGGACATAGTGCGCGCACTCTGACCTGACGCTGCACGCAGTCAGGTGACAGTGCAGCGCCGGGAGCGCTGGACCCTGAGCGGAGCCGCGGCGCAGGACAGGTGAGAGATTTTATTTTATTCTTATGGTGGCCTAGTGGGCTGTTCTGAGGGCTGAAGGGGGCACTACTGTGGGCTGTTCTGAGGGCTGAAGGGGGCACTACTGTGGGCTAATCTGAGGTCTCAAGGGGGCACTACTGTGGGCTGATCTGAGGTCTTAAGGGGCACTACTGTGGGCTGATCTGAGGTCTCAAGGGGGCACTACTGTGGGCTGATCTGAGGTCTCAAGGGGGCACTACTGTGGGCTGATCTGAGGTCTCAAGGGGGCACTACTGTGGGCTTGATCTGAGGTCTCAAGGGGGCACTACTGTGGGCTGATCTGAGGTCTCAAGGGGGCACTACTGTGGGCTGATCTGAGGGCTGAAGGGGGCACTACTGTGGGCTGATCTGAGGGCTGAAGGGGGCACTACTGTGGGTGATCTGAGGTCTCAAGGGGGCACTACTGTGGGCTGAGTCTGCATCTGAGGTCTCAAGGGGGCACTACTGTGGGCTGATCTGAGGGCTGAAGGGGGCACTACTGTGGGCTGATCTGAGGGCTGAAGGGGGCACTACTGTGGGCTGATCTGAGGCTGAAGGGGGCACTACTGTGGGGCTGATCTGAGGTTCAAGGGGCACTACTGTGGGCTGATCTGAGGGCTGAAGGGGGCACTACTGTGGGCTGATCTGAGGGCTGAAGGGGGCACTATGTGGGCTGATCTGAGGTCTCAAGGGGGCACTACTGTGGGCTGATCTGAGGTCTCAAGGGGCACTACTGTGGGCTGATCTGAGGGCTGAAGGGGGGCACTACTGTGGGCTGATCTGAGGCTGAAGGGGGCACTACTGTGGGCTGATCTGAGGGCTGAAGGGGGCACTATCTGTGGGCTGATCTGAGGGCTGAAGGGGGCACTACTGTGGGCTGATCTGAGGCTGAAGGGGGACTCTGTGGGCTGATCTGAGGGCTGAAGGGGGCACTACTGTGGCTGATCTGAGGGCTTGAAGGGGCACTACTGTGGCTGAGCTGAGGGCTGAAGGGGGCACTACTATGGGCTGATCTGAGGTCTGATGGGGCACAGTAGGCTTTTTTTTTATTTTTTTTTATATTTTTTAATAACATATAGAAAACCGAGATTTAAATCGTGAATCGTCCAAAATTTAAAAAAAAAAAAAAAAAAAATTTTTGCCATATCGCCCAGCTCTAGTTGATACTAGTGAGTAAAAGTGCGACGTAAGCAGAAATTTCTGTTGACCACACCTCTTAGAAATAAAAGTTCTCCCCTTAGGACTGAAGACGCACACACACGTCTTCATAAAATCACCACAGCTGAAAATTGGTAGTTATGTAGTTTCTCATCTTCCTTCCCCCGATAAGAGTAGCGGTCTGTAGATTGTACTTTGAAGATCCAGTATGGACAGGATAGGGACTGTCTAACATGTAACTTAATTGGTGCCGTGAACCGAATTCGGGTAAATGTCTGGGTCATCAGTAAACGACCTAATTAGTTGCAGAGGAGAGATGGGCAAGGTCTCAGCAGTATACTCCCTGGTGGAGAGGGGGACTGATAACCCGCACAGAAGTCCATGTAATCCTCTCCCCTGGGGTCTTGTTATACAGGGAGATGAGGATCTAATTCTCTCCTTCCTTGAGCGCATCCATCCTTCTGTACGACGGCTGAGATCACGGCTGGCTGCTGTAACCTCCAGTTTCTCAGGCCGCATAGCAGTTAGAGCCATCAGTCAGGTCTTGTTTGAAAGCAGACCACCTAAGCTTTAACCCTTTCTACCCCGGAGTTTTTTTTTTCGGTTTTGCGCTCCCTGCCTTGATACAGCCATAACCGTTTTATTTTTCTGTTCACATAGCTGTATGAGGGCTTGTTTTTTTTTTTTTTTTTGCGGGACAAGTTGTACTTTCCAACGCCACCATTTAATATGGCATATGGTGTAGTGGGAAGCGGGAAAAAAATTCCAAATCGGGTGAAATTGCAAAAAAAAAAAAACGCAATTCCGCCACAGTTTTACGGGTTTTTTATTTACGTCGTTCGATCTGCATTAAAACTGAGCAGTTACTTTCATTCTACAGTACGAATCCGGCCATAACTAATATGTAGAGTTTTCCTTGCGGTTATAAAATAATTATAAAGTTGGACTTTTTTTTTTTTCTTTTCTTGACCCCCTATAACTTTTTGGTATTTTTAGTACGGAGCTGTATGGGGGCTCATTTTTTGCGGGGCGATGTGAACTTTTTATTGATACCATTTTGGGGTGTGTGTGACTTTTTAATCGCTTTTTAATTTTTTTTTTTTAACGCAACAAAAAAATGGTAAATCGGACATTTCGCTGTTTTCCGTATGGGAAATAATTTTTTATATTTTTAGAATATGGGCGTTTTCGCACACGGCAATACCCATAATGTGTATTTTGAAAATTTTTTTAATACTGTTATTTTTATTTTCGGGAAAGGGGGGTGATTTGAATTTTTACGTTTTTTTTAATTTATTTTTTAAATTTATTTTTTTTATTTTTTCATTTTTACACTTTTTTCTAGCTCCCATAGAGAACTATAACTAGCAATCATCTGATTGCTGATATCATAGACTCCAGTGCACTTACATTGGAGTCTATGATGATTTTACTGCCTTCCTATGGAGCCCTGTTACACAGAAGGAAAGCCTATGCAGCAGCCTCCTCCATTCACTATGACAGGGGCTGCTGCAGGCACGCTCCTCCGATCGCCACATGGGGGAGCCGGAGCAACACCGGAAGCGCGCGCTTCCGGTGTTTGCTGTCTTCGGGTGCCATGGTCAGGCGGTATGCTTGGTTTAATGCGGTTGATCCTGCTGAAAGGTGCTCTTTAACATACGTGTTTGGTATTGTGGGGACCCCATCCATTATGACAATACATTGTGTGGCCCCTACCAGCAGAGGGTCGTAGAGTGTAGTGGCGTATTCCGTTGGTAGGACGTTCCTGGGTTTGCCGCGGTTCCGGCAGTGAGACGCTTACTGTTTTTTTTTTCTCCCACAGGGTACAAGATAATAAACGGAGACGTCCTCCTGAAGATCAAAGAGGAAGAGCAGGCCAGTGGGGCCCCGGAGCCAGGACAATGTGAGTGGCCCCCCATGATTGTGTTTCCGGTATAGTGTGCAGATGTGGCGCCGCCGTCACTATGGCTGATCAGTCAGTGCCGCGGCCTGTGATTGGTCGTCCCCTCACATGATGTCACACAGATCTGCTGAGCCCCGCACAGCGTTGTTGGGTCACTTAATTTATTTTAACCTGTTGGTAACCGGCGATGAAAGGGTGCGTCCTGGTCGGGTGATCTTGTGGGTGCAGCAGAGCTAGCGCCGATCCCAGCAGTTTAACCCCTTAGATGACATGGTGGATAATGGTCCCAGTATTGGTGCATGACAGAGGGTGACGGTCCGAGATAGTCCAGTCCTGAAGGGGGCGAGTTCCTGGCAGCGCCCTCCATTGTAGGTTCACTGCAGGGTGATCCAGAGCAGACTCCCTAGTCCATGGCGCCTGCGGCCGCACAGCCTCTGTAGGGTCGTGGCTGCCACTCATCCGTCCTCCGCTTCTTTCATCACAGCTCCAGGCGACAGCGCTACTCCGGACATCTTACTGAGGATCAAACACAATGACGACGACGATGGAGACCCGAAGGAACCAAAGGAGGAGCGAGACACGTCCAGCCCCAGTGAGTCACACCCAGAGCTGCGGTCACTACTCTTGTGTTACATCATATCTTCTCCACTCACATCCAGATCTGCTGCCAGCAGTCTGCTAACCACTGAGCCACCCCACATTTATATCGTGTCTTGTGCTCCAGCCACAGTCACAATACTTCATACTCTAGTCACACCCAGAGCTGCGGTCACTAGTCTGTGTTACATCATATCTTCTCTTCTCACATCCAGATCTGCTGCCAGCAGTCTGCTAACCACTGAGCCACCCCACATTTATATCGTGTCTTGTGCTCCAGCCACAGTCACAATACTTCATACTCTAGTCACACCCAGAGCTGCGGTCACTAGTCTGTGTTACATCATATCTTCTCCTCTCACATCCAGATCTGCTGCCAGCAGTCTGCTAACCACTGAGCCACCCCACATTTATATCATGTCTTGTGCTCCAGCCACAGTCACAATACTTCATACTCTAGTCACACCCAGAGCTGCGGTCACTAGTCTGTGTTACATCATATCTTCTCCTCTCACATCCAGATCTGCTGCCAGCAGTCTGCTAACCACTGAGCCACCCCATATTTATATTGTCTTGTGCTCCAGCCGCAGTCACAATACTTCATACTCTAGTCACATCCAGATCTGCTGCCAGCAGTCTGCTAACCACTGAGCCACCCCACTTTTATATCATGTCTTGTGCTCCAGCCACAGCGAAAGCTGCAGTCACAATACTTTATACTCAAGTCACACCCAGAGCTGCGGTCACTGTTTAGTTGTTTCATCATGCCTTCTATTCCAGTCACACCCGAAGCTGCGGGATGTCACATTAACCCCCTGCTGGTTCAGCGTCTTCACAGAGCGTGTACTGCATTGTGGGGTGTATGGTACAAAAGTGATTCCGTTCACTCTTCTTGTATCTGTATCCGGGAAATTTGGGTGACGTGGAGCGCAGTGGAGATGTCGGCTGTATCACTCATCCCCTCTGATTCCAGGTATCCCAGGATTTGATCCCGACCTTTCCCTGTGGGCGTTAAAAGAGGACGAGCTTCCTGCAGAAGACGGGAAGGAGGAGGCGCTGCCCGCTGAGCCAGGTTGGTGCACCCGTTCCCCCTCCTCTAGGTTGGGTGGTCATTGATTTACACATAACGTACCCACCAAACAAGGGTAATGTAGGCGATCCTGCTAATAGAAAACTGTGTCATGTGACCTTAAATTTACAACATGGCTGCCCCACTGCTTCCAGTCTGCCTCAGCGACCATCATCTTCGTCTTTTCCAGATACTGAAGTCATCTCCTTGGCTCAGCCGAGCTTCGGCTCTCACCGGGAGCCTTTACCAGGTATTTCCACCCTCTGCGTAGTCACCCGTCCCGGCAAGAGGAAGCGGCGCCCCCCTCAGAGGCGGAACTACGAGCAGACGCCGGACTCTGAAGATGACGACACGCCCGAAGACGTTTCCAAGCGGCGGCTGCCTTGTCGTGACCTTCCCCCCGAAGACCAAGATGACTGGATGCTCCAGGAGAAGCTTTTCCAGTGCGACCTGTGCGAGCGGACCTTCAGCGAGCACTCCAGCCACCTAGAGACGTTCCAGTCCTGCCCTCAGTGCGGGGGCTCCTTAAACCTGCTGCCGGACACGAGCAGCTTCTCTCAGACGATGCATTACCAAGATGCTGGCGCCAACCTCGGCTTCTCCTGCCGCATGCAGGGCCCAGTGGGTGAGGTCCCCCCCCCCCCCGCTGGTGACCCTCCACCATCCACACTGGATCATAATTTATTACTGGGACAGAGGGCAAAGTCTACTGTTTATAGTGACGTTGTGCCCGCGAGAGCTCCAGGGGGCGAGGACAGCGTTTGGGCCACAGCCGTGCCTTATTTTAAGATCCCAGTCTTCCTTTATAACCACAGTACACTGACTGCACCCCCTGGCGGTTACCGCCGCGGGGAGGGTTTCGTTGCCGGTTTTTATTGGGTGCTCATCTGCTGGCCGGAGCGGTACTGTACGCGGCTTGAGGATTGGGCCACTCATTAGGGCATTTATAGTGGGCGGGGGTCCATCGCTGTCTTTTCCTGTGGCGTCAAGCAGTATTAGTCGTGTGGCCGCGTCACAGCACCATTTTTAACTCTTTCCTGTTTTAATGTTTTTTTTATGTTAATGATATACACTGTGGAGACGGAGGGGTGAGGGATCGCCTGCTGCAGGTAACCTCCGTGGCTCAGGTCGTCCACTACCCTTCCTACCACCCCTTGTTTTATTACATGGGGGGGCGGCAGTTACTCGCAAGATTTACATACTAAATATCACCGCGGTATGTGACCTGAGAATGCAGCCTCCGCCTCCTCCTGCGCAATTTTAGATGACTGACTTTTAACACCTTGGTGATGAGCTGTACGATACCACCCACCCGGACGCCCTGTATGGGGTGAGAGCTGCACTGGCATCATCTCTTCTGCTCCAGTCACCTCTAGAGCTGCACCAAGAAGACGTCCAGGATGATTTGTTATACTCCAGTCTCAGCCACAGCTGCGGTTACATCACATGCCCTACTAATACGTTTCTGGCGTCTGGTTCTGATGCGGGCTTACAACACAGTATTGAGGGAGCGGGCGGACCGCAGAGCCGAGCGTGTCACTGGTTCACGTAGGTCACCGATCCAGCTGCCAATCGGCTGATTCCTTCAGGTGTTTTTGCACAGGACGGCCGCATGTATGTGAAGTGGCAGCTGCAGCTCTAACTGTGACTGGAGTATTATAACAGACCTGGTATAAAAGCTGAACGGCAGCTCGACAGTTGTTTGGACTGCAGCATTGGACATGATGTAATAGAATCCTCGCTGCGACTATAGTCATGGGGAAAAGAATGTGCCCCCCCTATGATCAGTGACACCAGGTGGGAGTAAGTGCCCCCTGTAATCAGTGTTGGCCTCACTAACCTCTCGGCTGGAGATGTGACAGGACATCAGCTGCGGCAGCTCTCCAGTCCCAATGCAGGGTCTCGGCCTGGGGTCTGATGTTATATACAGGGTGTGGAACCAGTGTGTCACATATCCGGCTCAACCTAACGGCATTATCCTGGCTGTCCCCTGCTGTTCACCCTTTAACCCCCTATACAGGGATCTGGACTTCGCTTCACTAGGCCGCTACCTCTTGGAATAGTCCTGGTGCGCTTGTCAGCTGACCCAACTGAGGTCAGAGCAAAGAGAGGTAACAGGCAAAGATCAGGGCTGGCAGAATTCATGCAAATCTGTAAAAACAGGTCTGACGTCAGGGCTGGCAGAGTTCATGCAAATCCGTAAAAACAGGTCCGAGTTCAGGGCTGGCAGAGTTCATACAAATCCGTAAAAACAGGTCTGAGGTCAGAGCGGACAGAGTTCATACAAATCCATAAAAACAGGTCCGAGGTCAGGGCGGGCAGAGTTCATACAAATCCATAAAAACAGATCCGAGGTCAGGGCGGGCAGCAGAGGCTCAGGATCCAGTAAACTGGCAGCAGTCAGTGCACTGGCAGCGAACAGGAAAAAAACACCTCAGCAGGAACTAGCGACCCGGGAACAGTATTGCTCAGGCAAGTGATACAAACGGCAGACGCTGACTATCTACTGGAAAAAAGCCTTTCAGATTCACACAGAGCAAGGGGAGCTTAACCCTTGCAGTGCTACAGAATAAGATGAGGTTCAAATAAGAATATTCAGAATAAGTAAATGACCCCTGTAATTACCAGGTTGAAGTACCCCCTATAATCAGTGACATCCAGTGGGAATAAGTAAGTGCCCCCTATCATCAGTAACGACAGATGGGAATGAGTCCCCCATGTAATCAGTGATCTGTAGAAGCAGTTTTGGCCGCAGTGACCTGTTGTCTGGAGATTGGTCTCCTTTCCCGACGCAGCGTTGGCGGGGGTGCACTCGGCCGCTCCCAACACCGTTACCTGTCCGCACACGGATCTGTGGTACTTTGGAACCAAACTCGACTTAGGTATCAAGGCTTTTTTACAGTAATAATTAATTGCCGAAGTTGAAGTTTCGCGAGACTTTGCAACGTGATGACTTGGTCTCACCGGAGCCCATACATTCTAACGCTGTACAACA
This sequence comes from Rhinella marina, assembly GCA_900303285.1. NCBI lineage: Eukaryota > Metazoa > Chordata > Amphibia > Anura > Bufonidae > Rhinella > Rhinella marina. The sequence goes on along the minus strand of ONZH01015539.1, from coordinate 2,861 downwards.
CGGCCCTCAAGTTTTATGCGAATCGACTTTGGATGAAGCTCATCCCTAATCATGGCCGATCTGCGTCTTCTCCACCAGATAAAGACCGACCTGTGGGGTTTTCACACCTTAAGACAACGATACTCACCTGATAAATGCAAAGCTGCGGCAGAACAGTGGCACGGCCCTCCCGGGGAGCCCTCGATTTTACCCCTAAGTTTATTCTTTTATACGTAGAAGGTTGCTATCTCTACGTCTGCGGGCACTGATCGTATACTCAGCGCAGATGTGGGGCGTTTGACAGTATTAATAGTAGTAGTTGTGAAGGAGCAGCGTCCTCCAGTCTCATGAAGCCTAGCGGTCTGACAACCTGCCCCCGGTTTGTGACTATGGCCTCTTCCTTGGAGTTGTCAGATATAAGACCATCACCTGAGATCTGTCATTCTTTACCTCAGAGAGTACTGACACTATATGATGGGCACCTACAACAGGGGGCGTTACCTCACCAAATGTCAGTGTTCTGGCCAGGGAGTGGCCCCGCCGCCGGTGTCATCGCGAACCCCTGGACAGGAGGCGTTCTCCAGGTTTGCAGCGCATAGTACGCCGGTGCCGTCACTGCCGAGGTGAAGAATATTTGCACTGTCTTTGTCACAAGGTCAGAGGTGCTTCCTGTAACGTCACGGTGCACGGACTAACCGCCATGATGTCACCGCCGCCGCCGCCTTCTCATGAACTTGTTTAGGACGAATCGTAGGTTAAGCAGTGATTTTTCTATCTCTACCTTTTGTAACGCCCTGATCCTGTAGTGACAATTCCAGCAATAAACCCGATTTATAAACCTGAGTCTATTATTTATCAGTGAGCCCGGAATAAACCGAGGAGAGCACTCTAATAATAGTGATAAACAAAGAGCACTCTAATATTATATACAGAGAGCACTCTACTGACTAATATATACAAAGAGCACTCTACTGACTAATATATACAAAGAGCACTCTAATTGATATTATATACAGAGCACTCTAATAATAGTGATATACAGAGAGCACTCTAATAATAGTGATATACAGAGAGCACTCTAATAATAGTGATATACAGAGAGCACTCTACTGACTAATATATACAAAGAGCACTCTAATTGATAATATAGTATATCAGAGAGCACTCTACTGACTAATATATACAGAGCACTCTAATTGATATATACAGAGCACTAATAACTTATACACAGAGAGCACTCTAGTGACTGATATTGTATACAGAGAACACTAATTGATATTATATACAGAGCACTCTAATATTATATACAGAGAGCAGTCTAATAACAGGTATTATATATACAGGCGTTACTCTCATAACAAATACAGAGAAGCACTCTACTGACCAATATTATATACGGAGAGTGACTGATATATACAGAGGACATTGTAGTGACTGATATTATATACAGAGGACATTGTAGTGACTGATATTATATACAGGACATTGTAGTGACTGATATTATATACAGAGGACATTGTAGTGACTGATATTATATACAGGAATTTGTAGTGAGTGACATTGTGAGTGACTGATATTATATACAGAGGACATTGTAGTGACTGATATTATATACAAGGACGTTGTAGTGACTGATATTATATACAGAGGACATTGTAGTGACTGATATTATATACAGAGGAGTTGTAGTGACTGATATTATATACAGAGGACGTTGTAGTGACTGATATTATATACAGAGGACATTGTAGTGACTGATATTATATACAGAGGACATTGTAGTGACTGATATTATATACAGAGGACATTGTAGTGACTGATATTATATACAGAGGACATTGTAGTGACTGATATTATATACAGGACATTGTAGTGACTGATATTATATACAGAGGACGTTGTAGTGACTGATATTATATACAGGACATTGTAGTGACTGATATTATATACAGGACATTGTAGTGACTGATATTATATTAGAGGACTGATATTATATCGAGGACATTGTAGTGACTGATATTATATAGAGGACATTGTAGTGACTGATATTATATACACAGGACATTGTGTGACTGATATGATATTATATTACAGGACATTGTGGTGATGTCATAGTGACTGATATATATGAGGACGTTGTAGTGACTGATATTATATACAGAGGACATTGTAGTGACTGATATTATATACAGGACATTGTAGTGACTGATATTATATACAGGACGTTGTAGTGACTGATATTATATACAGGACATTGTAGTGACTGATATTATATACAGGACAGGATTGTAATGACTGATATTATATACAGAGGACATTGTAGTGACTGATATTACAGGACGTGTAGTGACTGATATGATTATACATTGTAGTGACATTGTAGTGACTGATATTATATACAGAGGACATTGTAGTGACTGATATTATATACAGAGGACTTGTAGTGACTGATATTATTGTATGACCGGATATTATATACAGGATGATGATTATATACAGGACATTGTAGTGACTGATATTATGAGTGATGATTTATATATATTGATGATATTATACGTTGTAGTGACTGACATTGTTGATGATATATATACGAGGACATTGTAGTGACTGATATTATTATACAGGTTGTACGTGACTGTAGTGACTGATATTATATACAGGACATTGTAGTGACTGATATTATATACAGAGGACATTGTAGTGATGATAGATATATACGGACATTGTAGGACTGATATTATATACAGGACGTTGTAGTGACTGATATTATATACAGACGGACTGTATGTGACTGATATTATATACAGAGGACTTGTAGTAGATATTATATGACATTGTAGTGATGATATTATATACAGGACATTGTAGTGACTGATATTATA
>ONZH01015538.1:0-42738 GCA_900303285.1 Rhinella marina | reverse complement strand
GCTCTGCTGAATTTTAATTACAAGTAATATCATTCTGGAGGATGGATAGAGGCCACACATAGGAGAGTCCATGTAATAAGTGGAATCTGCACTGATGGGGGTTGCCATCCTTTCACAGGTGCTATGTCACATGTTAAACAAGGTTGTCATCAGTTTTAAAAAGAACATATAACAAAAACAAACAAATATTTTTTTCTCATGTAGAGAAGAAATTCACCCCAATAATTGCTCAGTGTTTGATTATCAACAGCACAGCATGTGCTAGATCAACTTCTTCCCTAGTTATATTGTTACAGACCAATCTTTCCAGAGTTATATTATGTTACAGACTGCTCCTTATAGAGTTATATGGTTACAGACTTCTTCTTCCCTAGTTATATGTTACAGACCAGTCCATCTAAAGTTATATTATGTGACAGACCAGTCTACCTATAGTTATATTATGTTACAGACCACTCCTTCCCTAGTTATATTATGTTACAGACCACTCCTTCCCTAGTTATATTATGTGACAGACCAGTCTACCTATAGTTATATTATGTTACAGACCACTCCTTCCCTAGTTATATTATGTTACAGACCACTCCTTCCAGAGATATATTATGTTATAGACCAGTCCTTACCTAGTTATATTACGTTATAGACCAGTCCATCTAAAGTTATATCATGTTACAGATCAGTCCTTACCTAGTTATATTATGTTACAGACCAGTCCATCTAAAGTTATATTATGTTACAGACCAGTCCATCTAAAGTTATATTATGTTACAGACCAGTCCATCTATAGTTATAGTATGTTATAGACCAGTCTATCTATAGTTATATTATGTTATAGACCACTCCTTTCCTAGTTATATTATGTTACAGACCAGTCCATCTAAAGTTATATTATGTTACAGACCAGTCCATCTATAGTTATAGTATGTTACAGACCAGTCTATCTATAGTTATATTATGTTATAGACTACTCCTTTCCTAGTTATATTATGTTACAGACCAGTCCTTCCAGAGATATATTATGTTACAGACCAGTCCTTACCTAGTTATATTATGTTACAGACCAGTCCATCTATAGTTATATTATGTTAAAGACCAGTCCTTCCAGAGATATATTATGTTATAGACCAGTCCTTACCTAGTTATATTATGTCACAGATCAGTCCATCTATAGTTATATTATTTACAGACCAGTCCATCTACAGTTATATTATGTTACAGACCAGTCCATCTACAGTTATATTATTTTACAGACCACTCCTTCCCTAGTTATATTATGTTACAGACCAGTCCTTCCCATGTTATATTATGTTACAGACCAGTCCATCTATAGTTATATTATTTTACAGACCACTCCTTCCCTAGTTATATTATGTTACAGACCAGTCCTTCCCATGTTATATTATGTTACAGACCAGTCCATCTATAGTTATATTATTTTACAGACCACTCCTTCCCTAGTTATATTATGTTACAGACCAGTCCTTCCCATGTTATATTATGTTACAGACCAGTCCTTCCAGAGATATATTATGTTACAGACCAGTTCTTCCCTAGTTATATTATGTAACAGACCACTCCTTCCAGAGATATATTATGTTACAGACCAGTTCTTCCCTAGTTATATTATGTAACAGATCAGTCCATCTAAAGTTATATTATGGTACAGACCACTCCTTCCCTTGTTATATTATATTATAGACCAGTCCATCTATAGTTACATAATGTTACAGACCAGTCCATCTAAAGTTATATTATAGTACAGACCACGCCTTCCCCAGTTATATTATGTTATAGATCAGTCCATCTTTAGTTATATAATGTTACAGACCACTCCTTACCATTTTATACTATGTTATAGACCACTCCTTCCATAGTTACATTATGTTATAGACCGCTCCTTCCGGAGTTATATTATGTTACAGACCATTTCTTCCCTAGTTATATTATGTTACAGACCAGTCCATCTAAAGTTATATTATGGTACAGACCACTCCTTCCCTAGTTATATTGTGTTACAGACCAGTCCTTTCAGAGTTATATTATGCTACAGATCAGTCCTTCCCTAGTTATATTGTGTTACAGACCGCTCCTTCCCTAGTTATATTATGTTACAGACCAGTCCATCTATAGTTATATTATGTTACAGACCACTCCTTCCCTAGTTATATTATGTTATAGACCAGTCCTTACATAGATATATTATGTTACAGACCAGTCCTTACCTAGTTATATTATGTTACAGACCAGTCCATCTAAAGTTATATCATTTTACAGATCAGTCCTTACCTAGTTATATTATGTTACAGACCAGTCCATCTAAAGTTATATTATGTTACAGACCAGTCCTTACCTAGTTATATTATGTTATAGACCAGTCCTTACCTAGTTATATTATGTTACAGACCAGTCCATCCATAGTTATATTACAGTATGTTACAGACCACTCTTTCCCTAGTTATATTATGTTACAGACCAGTCCATCTATAGTTATATTATGTGACAGACCAGTCTATCTATAGTTAAATTATGTTACAGACCACTCCTTTCCTAGTTATATTATGTTACAGACCAGTCCTTCCAGAGATATATTATGTTACAGACCAGTCCTTACCTAGTTATATTATGTTACAGACCAGTCCATCTATAGTTATATTATGTGACAGACCAGTCTATCTATAGTTAAATTATGTTATAGACCACTCCTTCCCTAGTTATATTATGTTACAGACCAGTCCATCTATAGTTATATTACGGTATGTTACAGACCACTCCTTCCCTAGTTATATTATGTTACAGACCAGTCCATCTATAGTTATATTATGTTAAAGACCAGTCCTTCCAGAGATATATTATGTTACAGACCAGTCCTTACTTAGTTATATTATGTTACAGATCAGTCCATCTATAGTTATATTATGTTACAGACCAGTCCATCTACAGTTATATTATGTTACAGACCAGTCCATCTATAGTTATATTAATTTACAGACCACTCCTTCCCTAGTTATATTATTTTACAGACCAGTCCTTCCCATGTTATATTATGTTACAGATCAGTCTATCAGAAGTTACATTATGGTACAGACCACTCCTTCCCTAGTTATATTATGTTACAGACCAGTCCATCTAAAGTTATATTATGGTACAGACCACTCCTTCCCTAGTTATATTATGGTACAGACCAGTTCTTCTCTAGTTATATTATGTAACAGACCAGTCCATCTAAAGTTATATTATGGTACAGACCACTCCTTCCCTAGTTATATTATATTATAGACCAGTCCATCTATAGTTACATAATGTTACAGACCAGTCCATCTAAAGTTAAATTATAGTACAGACCACTCCTTCCCTAGTTATATTATGTTACAGATCAGTCCATCTTTAGTTATATAAATGGTACAGACCACTCCTTACCATGTTATACTATGTTACAGACCACTCCTTCCATAGTTACATTATGTTATAGACCGCTCCTTCCGGAGTTGTATTATGTTACAGACCACTCCTTCCCTAGTTATATTATGTTATAGACCAGTCCATCTAAAGTTATATTATGGTACAGACCACTCTTCCCTAGTTATATTGTGTTACAGACCAGTCCTTTCAGAGTTATATTATGTTATAGACCAGTCCATCTATAGTTATATTAAGTTACAGACCGCTCCTTCCCTAGTTATATTATGTTACAGAACAGTCCTTCCCTAGTTATATTATGTTACAGACCACTCTTTCCAGAGTTATATTATGTTACAGAACAGTCCTTGCCTTGTTATATTATGTTACAGACCAATCCTTTCAGAGTTATATTATGTTACAGATCTCTCCTTCCCCAGTAATATAATGTTACAGATCTCTCCTTCCCTAGTTATATTAAGTTACAGACCACTCCTTCCCTAGTTATATAATGTTACAGGATACAAATCTCTCTTTCCCTAGTAATATAATGTTACAGACCTCTCCTCTAGTTACTTCATGTGTTAGACCTTTCATTCCCTAGTTATATTACACACATCTCCTTCCCTAGTTATATTATGTTATAGATCTCTCCTACTCTAGTTATTTTGTGTGTCAGGCCCCTCCTTTCCTAGTTATAGTGATACAGACTACCTCCCCTTCCGTAGTTATTTAATGTTACAGACCTCCCCTTCCCTCATTATGTTACAGACCTCCCCTTCCCTAGTTATATATTGTTACAGACCACTTCTTTCCTACATATATAATGTTACAGACCTCCCCTTCTCTAGTTATATTATGTTACAGAATACAGATCTCTTTCCCTAGTTATATTATGTGACAGAACACTCTTTGCCTATTTATATTGTGTCTATCTCTCCTTCCTTAATATATTGTTACAGATCTCCCTTTTCTATTTGCCCGATCTAGGCCCTAAGGTGACTTTATATCTAATATCACTCATCTCAACTGCTATCTAGCTACACCTTTGTTTTCTTTTTTGTTTCGCAAAATATAGCAATACTACTGTACAATGTGTGTCTTACAATACAGAGGGTAGCTTTTGAAATCTCTGAGTGAAAACGTGAAATACTAGACCAAAATCTGTGTTGAGGTTAAAAAACATTAGTGAAGAGGGATAACATGTTTCCCTAAAAATCCTAGGAGGCTAGAGGGTGTTATAAGCCAATTTCTAGGGCCATTGGAGCCAATTTGTTTAGCCTGAATTGATTCAGGTCCGAACCGAACTGTTTTATAAATTCAGCAAATCAGAACTGAACCGAATCTAGACAGGTTCGTTCATCTCTAATTTAAACTACAGCTGTCATTCGTTAAAATCAGAAGTGCTACAATAAGTTGAAGTGTAGCCCCAGCTTTAGGTGGTCATGTGTCTTGCATATAACACATTCATAGGTTTTCCTTACATTACTTTTTTTTGTTCAGTATGTCCTGCTGCTGTTAGGCACGGAAGAGTGCCTATGGCAGAGGAGGTGGATGAGTGACTGGTTTGGGAGCCAGGCTGACACAATGATGGGGGGTCCAAAAGACCTGGCCTTATTGCTGGGGTGCTGCCTTGTCGCTGTTGCAAAAGACATTGACTAAGTGGGCCATGAAAGACATATACTGTCCCTGCCAGTAACAGCAGCTCCAGCTGCCCACCATGACATGCATATTGCTGCAAAGCAACAATCGCAAGGAGTGGCCCATATTCTCCGCCACATGAGAGTACAAGACAGGGATGGTTTTTGGGAGAAATAATGGCAGCTAGGTATCTTCAACTGAGGCTGAGCACACACCATCAGCTCCCTATAGGCAGCAGACTCTACTAAATGGTACAGCAGAACAACTTGGCCAGATGGTAATTAAGCTTGCACACCAGTGGATTGCAGTGCACATAAAGTTGTTTCCTGGACATGCATTCCGATATCGAAGGCTAACGATGGAGTGGAGAAGGAAGAGTCTGAGTGTGGGAGGTAGAATGTGAGGACGACAATGTGAAATACAACATACTGGTTTATGTAGTTCAATAGAGCAGTGGTTCCTATGTTTGTATTTGACTGACCACAGCATATTTTTCTCTTACGGAGCTTGCACAGGGCAATGCTTCTGTCATCATAGAATAAAACTGCCAGATTGCATATACTCAAGCAGAGTTATGTTGTTAACCTGCTATGACATTATCCCCCACACACACCAACACTTGAACTGTCTAGAGATGCTCTGACACAAACACTATCCTGTGGATTTTAAAATCTAAAAACACACATCGACTATTTATGTTGCTGTGTTTCACAAACAAAATAAAAAATTGAGCTGTCTGGAGATGACATAAATTTTGGTCTAATATTTTGCTTGTTTTCACTCAGAGATTTAAAACTCTATCTTCTGGATTGTAAAACATTCAAATGTTAAGGTAATTAGGGCAAGCCCCCCCCCCCCTTCCTCTCAGGGTTATGTGAGCGTTCTTCTTCTTCCTCCCTTGTGCTTTTTCCCTCCAACATGTGCAGTAAACTTGGGCTGCTTGCTGTTTTAGTGGATTCATCGAACTCTAACCCGAAAAACTTCTGGTTCATCTGGCATTCAGAGAAGGTCGTAACTAACCCAGTTCATTACAACTGATTTGCTTATCACTAGTCTAAAGCAGTAAATTATACTTGTATGCAATCTTGTGCCTGCAGTCACTCAAGAATTGAAATCAATCAAAAGTACTACAAAAAGTCTAGGGTGTAAATTCTCACAAGGCCAATAGTGCTACAATATAAAAGAAGATGACTGTTTTCGTTCTACATCTTTTACTTTCCGTGTATCTGCAGACGATCTTGCTTTCTGTTTTACAGATACTCCATCATTCAGCTCCTCTGATGTAGCCCTTGTCTCTGATCTAGTCCTGACAGCTCACACACACTGGGTGAGGGAGCCTATCTTTTAGGTGATGTTCAGAACATGGCCACCATCTTGAAAACCACCGTATTGGATCAAGGGCAAATTTTTCAATGGGAAGGTGGTCATGTAGCATATCAAAGAAGACCAGAATTTCTTCAGAAATCGACTGCTCCAATCACATTTGCAATATCTGTTGTGGTTCAAATGTTATAAACACAGAAATTTCAAAGTCAAAAGCCCCTTGTTGGGAAAACAGATAGCTCCAGCAGTCTGTTCTTGTCACGGACATTCCTGTGACAGGTATCAGGAGGTCTGTCAGATTGGCAACCCATGGGTTAAGCTGATAGGTTCTCCTTTGATTGTTTTGTTGTTGCTGACATTCACCACACCCTCCCCCTTCAGGTGTAGGTATCTTTGTAATTATCTTTGTCTATTTAGTGTTGGTTCTCTTGCCATGCTGTGCGGTTTATATTTTCTGTGATCGTTTGGTGTGTGTTTCTCTGTGGAAATCTCATTGCTGCTACAATCTTCAGGAAAGCTAAGTGTCTTCCTTCCCTTTCTTTTATTTGTGTATATCTTCCCAGTGTTTTGGTGTTTGGGCCTGAGGGGAGACTACTGTTCGTCCAGGTTGGTGGAGGAACGGTTTGTCTCATTACTGTCACTGGCTTCAGGGTCCTTCAGGGACAGTTAGGGCCCCAGGTTTCCAGCGTATGAAATCGCCTACCTTCTATGCCTGTTCATACTGTTAGAAGGGCAGGACTGGAGTCAGGGTTTCTACAGGAGGTGACCATCTGCCTTTACTCTTCCAGGCCTAATCCCATTTCCTTTCCCCCCCCTCTTCCTACTGTGCTTGATGTGGGATATTCCCCCCCCCCCACACCAGAGTGTGACAGTTCTCTCCCGGAACAGCCTTCCGGATCTCTTACCGCATATGTGAAACTAGCGTAATATAAATGGATGTGCACAAGGTAGCCAGTCTGTCATAAGCTTATTATTATAGAGCCTTTAAGTTTGTGCTCTCTGGTCACAGAGAATCTGTACTTTGTAAAGAAAGATCAATTGCTGCACATTAATATGAGAATTTTTATCACAGAAGTGAATGAGATGTTAAAATAATCAGCGACTCCTAAATTAACGAAGCATCAGGCAAATGAAGTGACATTTCTAGAGCAGACAAATGGAAATCAACTGAAACAGAAAGTCTTTCCCTGTGGGATCTGAACCCTCTGAATTCTCTTTGCGGTTTTACAGGTTCAGGAACTCTTTCCTGATATATGTATCAGTACTGAATGCAGTAAGCTGCTGCTTAGAATAGTAGTTATATTCTTATACAAGAAAGCAGTATTATAGTATCTATATTCTTGTACGTAGGGAGCAGTATTAAAGTAGTTACATTATTGTACATAGAAGGCAGTATTATACTAGTTACATTCTTGAACATAGGAACAGTATAACAGTTATATTCCCGTACCTAGAAGGCAGTATTATAGTATGTAGTTATATTCTTCAACATAGGAACAGTATAATAGTAGTTATATTCTCGTACATAGAAAACAGTATTATACTAGTTACATTCTTGAACATAGGAAGAGTATAATAGTAGTTATATTCTTGTACATAGAAGGCAGTATTATAGTAGTTACATATTCTTGTACACAGAGAGAATTATTATAAGTTCTATTCTTTTAAATAGGGGGCAGTATTATAATAGCAAAGGGAATAAGTTACAGTCTCTAGATAAGAACATGGACTTTTATATTAATTCTTCTTAAGATCCATAGGTACAGGACACACAATATATAGACAATGACTCTGCTCATGCATTTCAATCATACAACACACCCTCAGTCATGGCATCACGGCAAATAAATTCTATATTACTTATATAAATTAACCCCAACCAAAAATTTACCTCCCTATCACCTAATAACATGTGCTATATATCCAATCCATATTACCAGTACCTACAAATAATATATCAGTCCTACTGTCAAGTCAAGTCATGGCTTGAGAAAGGCTTTGTATAAGCCGAAACGTTTCCTTGTCGGATGTGTTGAATCGAATAAATTTGCGAAAGGAAGACGCTGGTCATGATTGTTTTATTCTATGTAGTTTAGAGTGGGAAAAGCCTGATCGCTAGTGACCATGGATCGCTTCCACAAAGTGGGATTTTGGTGCTGTCCTTGGATAAAGTATTTCCTATCCTCAGGATAGGTCATCAATATCAGACCTCTCCAGACCCCCAATTAGACCTCTTCAGACCCTCCATTAGACCTCTCCAGACCCCCAATAAGACCTCTCCAGACCCCCAGTCAGACATCAGATCAGTTTTGATGAGTTTTTCACACGCGTGAAGAAAAACTGAAGATTTAACAACATCTCCTAGCAACCATCAATAAAAAAAGCATTGCATCCGGATTATGCCTTATTCACATGTCAGTGTTTTGGTCAGTGGATTTTCATCAGTGATTGTGAGCCAAAACCAGGATTGGAGCCTCCACAGACATAATGTATAATGGAAAGATCTGCACCTGTTCTGTGTTTAGAGCCGCACCTGGTTTTGGCTCAAAATTACTGATGGAAATTACTGACCAAAACACTAACGTGTGAATGAGGCTTTACAATGTGTTTTTCACTGAAGCCCCATTCACTTCTATGGGGCCAGGGCTGCATGAAAAAGGCAAAATATAGAACATGCTGCAATTCTCACGCACAGCTGATGCGTAAAGAAAACATCAGGATGGGTCAGGATTCAGTACGAATTCAGTCGCTCATGCACGCAAACGTATTTTCTGTCCATGTCCGTTCCGTTTTTTTTTTTTTTTGTGGACCGTATGTGGAACTGTTCATTTCAATGGGTCCACAAAAGAAAAGTAAGTTACTCTGTGTGCATTCCATTTCCGTATGTCCGTATTTCAGTTCCGCAAGACTTTCAACATGTCCTATTATTGTCCACGTTATGGACAACGATAGGCCTGTTCTATTAGTAGCCAATTGTTTCATTCCGCAAAATACCGAATGCACACGGACATCATCCGTATTTTTTGCGGATCCGTTTTTTACAGACCGCAAAATACATACAGTCGTGTGCATGAGCCCCTAGATTGAGTGACCTTCTTTAATAACTTCACCGAGCTCAGGGTCGAAATTTAAAACTGGCAAATGTCTCTGAATAATTTCAGAGATGTCTTGATTGACTAATAGATGTGGTTTTACTGGTATTGAAAGATTTCCCTGTCTTTCCTACTGACTATTCTTTCAGTCACATTGAGTATCCAGCGCAGATACCCCAGCTAACAAGTCCATGTTTGATCTTTGTAGCTTCTTTTCTATATCCCGGCTGGGTAGAGCAATTTCTTTTGTCTCTGGTGAATTCACCCACGGGAATTCCTTTAATGGTCTGGAACGAATGACAGGAATCTGCAGGAAGAATTGTGTTGATGCTGTGATTTTTCTATGAGTGATGCTGACTATTTGGAGATGTAACTTGTCAATGCTGAGACTCAAATTTAGAAAGACGACATTGTCACTATGTTGATGAAATGTGAACCGGAAATTCATGTGAGTTTTTTTGAGATACTAAATAAAATCAGGTATGGATGCTACATGACAGTTCCATATAAACAACAGGTCATCAATGTAGGCAGGGTGGGGTTGGCCCACCAAAGTACCACAGGATCCTCTTGTCACTAGGATCTATGTCTTAGGGCCCTTGCAGACGAGCGTGTGACATGCACGTCTTCCGCATGGCATCCCCTGGCCTGAACTCCCCGCACTGACGGGGTCACATACTATAGCATTATACTGATTTATGATGCTATGTAACCCTTAAAGTTCTGGAATGTGTTGGATAACACATAACATAATGCTGTTAGTGTTATCCAATACATTCCAGAACTGTAAGGGTTACATAGCATCATAAATCAGTATAATGCTATGTGACCCCGTCAGTGCCGGGAGTTCAGGCCAGTTCATGCGATGCTGAGGACGTGCGTGTCATACGTTCGTCTGCAAGGGGCCTTAGAGTCTAAACGTATTAGTTTGTACTGATGATATAAGTGTTGGGCCCCAAGAAACCCCAGTCCAATACTGAATGTAGCGACCATACCAGACCAATGAATAAGCCAAAAGCATTAGAATCACTAAAAAAATAATAGGGGTCATTTATTAAGACGTCTGTGCCACTTGTGATGCAAACAAATGTTGTAAGACCTCATTATGTGACTTTTTAAATGACTGCTCAACAAAATTTTGGAGCAAGGAAGTGTCTGGGGTGTGGTGGGGTCTAGGCTGATGCGGACAAATTTACTCAGGTAAAAGAGGAGTGAAAACTACTCCAGTTAGGGTGGGTTCACATCAGTGTTATGGATTCCTTTTGTGTTTTCCATTATAACATGGTTATAACGGAAAATAACAGAATCCATAAGACGGAAGTCAAAACGGAAGCCTTTAGAGCAGTGGTTCTCAACTCCAGTCCTCGGGACCCACCTGCCAGTCAGGTTTTCAGGATTTCCTTAGTTTAGACCAGCTGATATAATTAGCGTCCATCCATCAGGACTTACCACAGGTATTCATTCTGTGGGATATTCCTAAATCCTGACTGGCAGTTGGGTCCCGAGGACTGGAGTTGAGAACCACTGCTTTAGAGGCATTCCGTTTTGATCCGTCACAATAGAAGTGTATAGGAATCATAACAGATCCCTATGGTTCCCATTATGCAAGACGCAAAACAAAGTCCTGTTGCAATACACAGGCACTGGCCATGTGCACCTGTCATCACGGACGATCCAGGAACAAAGGCAAAGAAGCACTACGGAGCGTCCAATGCATTAACGGCAGAATAAGAACGGTGTGAATGAGCCCTTACAGTTCAGGCCAACACTAGAAGTCAAAACATCATCATCATTTGAATTGTCAAGGGAAGCAGAAAAATGTTCTTTTTGATGGTGAGGCTTCATGCTAATCTATTAACATCAACAATGGTAGTATATACTGTAAGTCAAGGAGAAGGAGCAAATGATAACTCTTTAGATTTAGAGAGTACATCAAGTTGTTGCTGTGACAACATTTTAGTAATCAGGTTAGATATTGGTACATGTTTTCCTTACAGGGAAAACCGTGACCTTTTCACATGTTTTCTCCCCCCTTCTTTTTTGTTTTAGATGTAAAACCCAATGCGCCTGTCTTGCCTTAGGAATCCAAATCTCCATCATTTCTTGGCATCTGTACAGACTTGTCAGCACCCTCAGAAGCGGTATCTGATGACTCTCAGTCAGTGGAACTAAAACTCACTCTTTTCAGAATGGAACATGGGGTGGATTTTCTAGATTAATTTTGTTGCCAGTTATAAATGAAACCAGTTTTATAGTCTTGTAAATCACATAGGATCTCAGCTTGTTTGGTTTCAGTTCCAATTTCATTAGATTCATTTTAATTTAAATACAGTTTTTGGTTATTCATTTTGTGTGCCTGCACCACATTTATGAACTGGTGCACCTTAATAATATATACGTGGCGTGAGTGTAATGTGGTTTATATAGGTGTAAATGTAGACCAGGGGGTTGCCTGGAGTGAGAGACATTCATGCGATATTTTAAAAAGTCGCACATAGTAAATCTGGAGTTTTCGTCTAGAAAATGAAACTCTTGCACGCGTAGAGAACAAAAAGTCTTATTTAGTCTTATTGTTCATAAATGAGCCCTATAGTATATTCTTATGTTCTATTTCTTTTTTCATGCAAATCCAATAAGAAGTTTTATTCCTCCGTCACAATGCATGACATCAACTCCAAATAACACTTAGCGATATGGCTTCCGAATTCTGTCTGGACAAATCAGAGTAAATCCGTGTCGGGGACTTTTTTTTATATGCAAGCCCCTTAGGGCTCATGCACACGGCCATTGCTTGGCCATTCCATGCATTGGGGACCGCAATTTGCATGAGGATAGGTCATCATTATCACATCAACAGGAGACTGAGTCCCGTCACCCCTGCCGATTAGCTGTTTCAGGGAGCTGCCACAATTACCGGAACTCTGGTGAGAACAGCCAGATCCTGGCAGGTTTCTAAACCCAGCGTATATCATATATATTTTATCTCAGTCTCATTGACTTGAATGGGGCTGAGCTGCAACTAGGCCATGTGACCTATGTACAGTGCCATCACATGGCCTAGGAAGAGGCCACTGTGGTCAAAGAGTGCTGGCCTCTTCTAACAGCTGATGGGTAGGGTCCCAGGTGTCAGACTGTAACCAATCTGACATTGATCACCTATCCAGAGGTCCCATCAGATGTGCAGCTCCTGTCTCTAGATCAGACATATGAACTTTAAAATCAATCAGTGCTTGTGTTTCCAAAACCGTAGCATTGAAAATTTGGGCTGCATTAATATAATCAGTTATGTCCTTGTGCAGTGTCCCCATAAGGAGCCGGTGTAGGGGGCAGGAGTGGTGGTGAAGAAGTGTGGTGTTATGGTGTACCCCCTCAAGCCATTGCTCCCTGGGGATCAGTGCAGTGGAATTATGGTACTGAAGAATGAAGCCAGGGTTAATTTTTTTTTTTTTTACTGCGTGCAACGTAGAACTTGAAATACATGCAGTAGCAGCAGGCTCTAGTGCAAATCTTGTCTGGCACCAGCAAGGATACAGAAGCAGGTTGGTTGGTGGTAATTCAGCAATTAGATGATACTAGCCTAGTGGTTATTGGGTGATGGGTGGCTTTGCTGTATTCCCTCACCTTACAGCAGTGTTTGTAGATGTGGGTGTGGCAGATCACTCTGCTGTCTGGACTCTCAAGGCTTCAAAGGGGCATGAGCACTGAAGTCTGCGCTTTGTACGTACCTGGTGAGCTGAGAACATGTCCGCGGGAGACCCTTTAGTGGATGCCCTCCTGGCGCATATACACACTGAAGGGGATTGCTGGCTGTGCTCTCTTTTGAGCGCTCCTGCCATCCCACCTTCCTTGCATGTCACCGCCGCTGTGCCATGAGATCGTGTGGCACAGCCTGTTATAGCGGGGGGCCGGCGGTCTGTGCGGCCATAGTCCCCCCTCATCTTCTTCCCATCTTGGCCATAGTCCCCCCTCATCCTCTGCACTTGTCCTACCTGTCAGTGCTGCGGTAGTGGCCTCCTCGATGCAGGGAGAACAGTCATCGTAGCGTTCGGCTCTGGCTCCTCCCCCTCTTCTGGCTCTTCCCCTTCCCACCTTCTCCACTTTGCTCCCAACAGCGCATGTGTCCTCTGCCATTATGGGAGCGCAACAGAGCTCCTCTTCCTCTGGGGGCTGGAATTAACCCCTCCGTTAATAAAGAGATTCCTTCAGCTGCTCAGGCGCCAGTCCCGTCATTGCTCCAGAGCTTCCGGGGGTAGTCGGCGCTCCAGATCCTCAAGAAGGCGCTCACCGTCGTCCTCAGACGCTACGTCGGGTGCATCTGGGGAGTCTGGCCGTGGTCGTCTGTCAAGCCGTCAGAGATGGGAGTCTTTCCGATCTTCCAGGACAGCTAGCATGGTTCATCGACACGTCCAGCCAGATCCAGTTCCTCCTGTTGCCGCGGCTGAGGTTCCTCCTGTTCCTGACGTGCCTTCAACTTCCGGTGAGTTTCCATATCCGGGAGCTTGGGGGGCGGGTCCTGTGGGTTCGGATGTGTTTCCGCCCTCCGTGCAGTTCTTGACCGCTTACAACCCCCTCTTCCTCAACCTCCTCCTCCTGCGAAAAAACCACCACCGGTACAGGCTAGTGTTCACAAAGATTCTTTCTTTTGCGGCATTAGCCTTCTAGGTACCGACCTGGGGGAGGAGGTTCGGGAAAAGATTTGGGCGAACCAATACGTGGATATTTGGTCTTTAATCACCGTGGACCGAAACACGGTGGATAAAGAATGCCGACCGGGCGAAAAACTTTATTCATGGCTAAAACCATGAATAATTGGCTCCAGGCCATCTTGGTTCTTGGCCACCGATGTATGGTTGCAGTTGATGGTTACACAACGGCCTCCCTTTCTCAGCGGGGCCACTGGTTCCGGAATGTCTTCTCCCCAAGGATCAGTGGCCGTGCGCCGACCTGGCCCCTGTTGGTTATTCAATGAAGGCCACTGCCGATTTGCTGGTCTCTGCAAATACAAACACGAATGTTTTATTTGCGGAGGCCCCCACATTGCAGCTTGCTGCTCCCGTTCCCAAGTTAAGACTGCAAAACCAACTCAACCCTCCGGTGACCCTAAGGACACTGGTGTCCATAGCCGAGATGTCCCCATGGTTAGACCTGTATCCCAATAGACCTGCTTCTGCCCAATTACGTTTTGGTTTCACATTTGGGTTTTTTATCCTGTTCATCCTTAGCAGAGTTCCTGTTTTTTCAGAGAACCTTAAGTCGTCTAGGGACCATTCTGATGTACTTAGAGACAAGCTGAGTAAATAAGTTGCTATGGGCTGGATAGAAGGCCCTTTCGTTAAACCACCGTTTCATAATTTACGGGTTTCCCCTTTGAGTGTTGTTCCCAAAAAAGTTTCGGCTTATTCAGCATCTTTCACACTCTAAAGGTCATTCGGTTAACGACGGCATCCTTCCGGAGGACGCTTCGGTCTCTTATGTCTCTTTTGACAGGGCTGTTGCTTTGGTTAGGGAGGCTGGCTATGGCTCCCTCCTTGCGAAGTCTATATTATATATATATATATATATATATATATATATATATAGAATCTGCCTTCCGTCTCCTTCCGGTTCACCCAAATTGTTGTCACTAGTGATGAGCGAGCAACTTGCTGTTCGGCCAAGCATGCTGGCACTCGGGTCCACTCAGTGTTCGCCATGCTCGAGTCCCCTACCCGCACTCTAATTAATTAACGTGCGGGCAGAAATGGCATTCAGTGTAATGCCAGTAGCCATCTTAGCCATAACACTGATTGGCTGGCCGGGAACGCGTCATTGGGTGCTATATAGCACCCAGTGACACATGACCGGCCAGTCTTAGTCAGGGAGAGCTGCCACAAGGAGGAACAGATAGTGTAGGGACAGAATTGGCTAAGCAGGGAAAGTATTTATTTTAAAGACAACCAAAAGCCCTTTTAAGGGCTATTGGAATATATGGGCACCGTTTTTTTTAAAATTGGGTACCCGTGTAAACCAGGAGCGGAAGAGCGGGGGGTGTCTGGTTTAGTCCCATTGACTTACATTATGCTCGAGTGCTCGGACGATGAGTCCGGTCACTTGTCTGTCCTTTTTGGGGATTGAAATTGACTCGGTGCCTTCGGCATGATAAATTGGAGCGCCTCCTACACTTGATACAGGGTTTTTTGGCGGTTCATAAAGCCACCCTGCTCCAGGTGCAGTCCCTTCTAGGCTTGCTGGTATTTACTTGTCGGGTCATGCCTATGGGCAGAGTTTTTTCCCATCGCCTTTCACTGTCTACCCGGGGCGTCACTTCCCCCCGGTATCACATTCGCATTACGAAACCCTTGAAAGCGGATTTGATGGTATGGCGGGAGTTCCTTTTGACATACAATGGCGACACCTGTTTTTTTGTCTAAGGAATGTACCAATTCTGAACTTTCCCTGTTCACGGACGCCTCTGGTTCCTGTGGTTTTGGTGCTATTTTTGGTTCCGACTGGTGTGCTTTGCTTTGGCCTGCATCATAGCAGACACTCGGTCTTTGCAGGAACCTGACATTACTCGAATTATTTCCTATTATAGTTGCGGTTGAAATATGGGGTCCATCATTGGCTAACCGCCATGTTTGTTTTTGGACTGATAATTTGGCCGTTCTACATTGCATCAACTCACTATCGTCTTCCTATTTGCCTGTCTTTAACCTTCTGCGCCATTTAGTGCTTCGCTGTTTGTTTCATAATATCTTTATCAGAGCCCGCCATGTTCCCGGATCCTCTAACTGTACTGCTGATGCCCTTTCTCGCTTTTGTTGGCAGGAATTCTGATCCCTTCTTCCCTGAGCGAGCCCGCTTGGTGTGCAGTGCCCCCACCACCTGTAGCGATTGGTGGATCTCAACTGATGTCCATTATTTCGTCCTTGGTGACTCCGGCCATGTGGAGGGCTCATGTTAAGGCATGGGACGACTTCAGGTCTATGGCAGGTAGCAAGGATCTTAGCCAGTCTGATGTGTGCTTAACAGTTGCTATTGATTATATGTTGCAAATGCATCCATTATAGTCACTAAGAGCAGGCTGTCTGGCGTGGCTTTCCATTTACGTCTCCTTGGTTTAGTCGATGTAACTAAAATGTTTGTTATTACGCAGGCTTTACGGGGTTGGCGTAAAGAGCACGTTCATACCGATTGTCGCCGCCCAGTTTCTTATGCGTTGCTTTGCGCTTTAATAGTGGCGTGTCGCTCCATCTGTAGCTCCCCTTTCGAGGCTGTTCTGCTAGCCACCAGTTTCAGCTTGGCGTTCTTTGGTGCACTCTGCATCGGTGAGTTGTTACCCCCCTCTCGCCACAAACCTGGCGGTCTTCTTCTAGAGGATTAGGTTCTGGGTCTTGATACGCTCCGTATACGGGTGAGCCGCTCTAAGACTGATCAGTTAGTTCGAGGTTCGTGGATCCTCCTTCGCCCAGTCCCGGGTCCGGCTTGCCCGGTGCGCTTCGTATCCGAGTACTCTCGGTTGCATCCTGTAGCCTGTCAGTTTTTAGTTCATCAAGATTGCTCTCCCTTTACTCGATTTCAGTTTACTTCCCTCTTCAAATGCTGCCTCCAGAAGGCTGGGGCTGACCCGGGCTCTTATGGCACACATTCCTTTAGAATTGGCGCTGTGACGGAGGCTGCGCGTGCTGGTTTTCCGGACTCTGAAGTTATGCGCATAGGCAGGTGGCGATCTGCTTGTTTTGCCTCTTATATTCACCCTGATTTGTTATGAATATAAATTTAAATAAACAAAACACACACTTTTTCCTTTTCTCCGCTTCCTTTACCTGTTCCATTCTTTTTAGTTGTCTCTAGTTTCTTTTCCTTAGGTGTCCCGCAGGTGCTGTTCGCCCGGCCGTTTGGATAGTCGGTCACTCTTATGTATTCTGGGCGGCTCAGAGGGCGGGCTGCAGACCAGGCGGTCGCACGTTAGGCTTCCGAGAAGTGGATGTTTTCTGGTGGGGCATCCGTGGCCTCAAGTCCTCCCTGAGGTGGTTGACATCAGCAGATCTTCCTCGGGTCCTGTTATTTTGGTTCTACATGCTGGGGGGAATGATCTTTGTACTTTGAGGATGGCAGAGCTTATGACGCTTTTGCGGGCTGACATGGAGCGTTTTGCGTCATTCTTCCCTGAATTGGTCCTCGTTTGGTCCGAGATAGTTCCCCGAGTGGTTTGGCATGGTGTCAGGGATTCCGAGGCCTTGGAAAAATGCTGTAGAGCGATCAATGCTAGAATTTCGCGTTTTGTCAGGTCTTGTTGTGGTGTTGTGGTGCGACACTGCCAGTTAGAAGGCAACAATCGGGCCTTAATGCGCCTGGATGGCGTTCATCTCACGGACATAGGGCTTGACATTTTCTTGACAGGTTTACAAGACGGAGTGGAACAAGCTATGTTCATGTTAGGTGGTGTTCGGAGCCCCGTGTAGGGGTACAGTGCCTCCTCCGTGGCGGTAGGAGCAGAATAACAGCACATGGTGAAGAGAATATGGCAGACTTGCCCGCTGGGAGTCCAGCGGTCGGCATACCGCTCTTCTGTGCTTGATGGTTTGAGCAGTTAAAGGGGTTGTCTCACCTTAGTAAATAGCATTTATCATGTTGAGAAAGTTAATACAAGCCACTTACTAATCTATTGTATTATCTATATTGTTTCCTTTGCTGGCTGGATTCATTTTTCCATCACATTATGCACTGCTTGTTTCCATGGTTACAGACCACCCTACAATCCATCAGTGGTGGTTGTTCTTGCACAATATAGAAAGAAGCACTAGCCTATATGTGCTCCCATGGTCCCCGCCACCAAAGAGGCCAGTGCTTTTTCCTATAGTGTGCGAGCACGACCACCACTGATGGATTGGAGGGTGGTCTGTAACCATGGAAACAAGAAGTGCTTAATAGGAGTTAAAAATGAATCCAGCCAGGAAAGGAAACAATATGGACAATCACAATACATTAGTAAGTGGCTTGTAATAACTTTGTCTACATGATAAATGCCACTTGCTGAAGTGAGACAACCCCTTTAAAAGCTCGGGTTTCGTCGCTGTGTTCCAGAATTTAAATAAAAGCTGTGGCCGATCACCACCCAACAAGTCGGTTGTCCTGTCTGATCTTTGGCGGGTTTTGAGGTATCGTTCCAGGAGTAGGAAAGTTAGTTACGGGGGGGCCCTGGTTTGTTAGTTGGCTTCTCGGCAGTCCTCTCCACTCTGTCTCTAAACAGGAACTCCCCCTCTGGGCAGGAAGCAGGACCAGCCCACTCCTACCAAGAGGGGATGAATAGGACGGTTAACCCTGTTCTTGCCAACCTTTGCCATTCCTTTGTTGGCGGTAGTAACGGCCAGAAACAAACAGTAAAAATATATAATGTACAGCTATATACAGTTTGTAGTATCCCCAGGTCTGGGGTACTACACTTATTTATATAATTCCACGTGCAATGGAGAATATTTTCTTCAGGTGTCAGAGGCATCTATGGGGGGCGAGAATGTCACCTTCTCTCATGTATAGTTTCATGTGTTACTTAGAAAGCCAATGGGGGATATTTATCGAGACTAATGTAAAGGAAAACTGGTTCAGTTATCCATAGCAACCTATCACACTCCACCTTTCATTTTTTCAAAAATTACCTTTGTTTATATGGACTGTACATGCAGCAGCCATAACAGATTTTATAAAAATAACAGATCCCTGGGGGAGGGGGGAATTCACCAGAGATAAAACATTGCTCTGCCCAGAAGGGATATGGAAAGAAAGTTAGAAAGATCAAACACAGACTTGTTAGCAGGTGGTTTCTATGCTGGGTACTCAACAGGGCTGAAAAAATAGTCAGTAGGAAAGACAGGAAAAGTAGTTTTTTTCAATACCAGTAAAACCACATTTAATAATCAATCTTCACCACCTGTGTTTTTTTCTACTATCTATAGTTTGAAGGGGCAATTTTCTATGATTGCAATTTACTCATTTTAGGGTAAAAATCATTTTTTAAATTGGTCTTTATTAAAAAATATCAAGCTGTTCTGTCACAAAGGGTTAACTTTTTTCCAGCTGTATAAATCCTACTTTCACTAAGATGTTATAAACACTTATTTAAGCCACATTCTTATCAGTAAGATAAGGATTGAACTTTAATGAGTGTTTATAAGGTCAGAGAGCAGAGATAAGGAGCCCGTCAGCTTCCTGCCTGACGGAAGAGAGAGAAAATTCAGATCCTGCTAGTAGAGCATCTCAGCTCTGAACAGAGAAAAGGAGTCCATATTTTTAATGAAAACCAAATGAAAAAATGATTTTTACCTCACAATGAGTACAGAGCAATAATACAAAAAAAACGTCCCCATAACCTTTAAGTTAAGGAAGGTGTTCAATGTGTGTCACACAGAGCCAGGATATTAGTGCAAACATTGAGGATAATTTAATTTTATACCTTTTGGCGTAAAATTGTCACACTACCCTTATTTAGCGACTTTTTAAATGACTTTGTAAAAAAAAAACAGGCATTTTTTACTTTGCTTTCAACACATAGGAGTATTGAGGGAGTGTCAAGAGAGGTGGGGGCCAGGCCAGCAAATTCACTAATTTTACCCCAGAAAAAATGCGTACCATGGCGTACCACAGATGCGCCTAATTTATGACAAAGGACAGGCCCACTCATAAATTAGGCTAATCTTTCGGCAGCATAAAAAAATAAAAAAGACAGTCAAAAAATTATAGTCTTCGTAAATGACCCCCATTATCTCCAAGTTAGTTCACTGAATCAAAGAATCATTGGGGTAGATTTATTAGACTGGTGTAAAGGCAAGCTGGCTTAGTTGCCCATAGCAACCACATTCCACCTTTCATTTTCCAGAGCTCTCCTAGAAAAGGAAAGATGAAATCTAATTGGTTGCCATGGACAACTAAGCCAGCATTCCCTCACACCAGTTTGATAAATCTCTCCCATAGTGAGCAAGGTTTGGCTCTAATACAAAGGCACTTAGAAACCTATTGTCAAAAAATAAAAGGTCAATCCTTGCCACCCTTGAGCAAATTCTGCCAAAAAGGTCAATCCTTGATAATCAATCAGCATTGTGTTGCCATCCTAGGTTATCTACCCGGAGATGGCAAACACAAACAATTGGTGGAAAAACTGCTGCCCCTCCCAATGCCAATTTCTTAACCTAATCCCTTTGCCACAATGAAAGCGGTCATTGCCCATGGCCCTTCCGCTGCCCTCCTCTTGCCCCTACCTGGTGCTGCCTGAGGCGATCGCCTCACCTGGCCTCATTGGTGGTCCACCCCTGCCTTTACCTAATTACATGGAAGACTTGCAATGTGCATTATGTGGAGTGCAGAACAGGGCCACTCAAGGTCAGAATCTGCAGTCATTTACTTGACGCTGTTCGCACGGAGAACAAAAAAGAGCAAACCAGCAAACATTACGATGCATTTCTGTGGTGTCATGAACATGTGTAGATTTTTTTTTTTACAGTGGAACCCTATGGATACATTGTCTCTATACATTAAACATAAAACAAAAATGTGCTGTGAGCCCAGGCTTTATAGGCTGTTCTGTTCCTTACAGGAGTTGTGCCTGAAGTGTACGGCAAAGCACTGCCGCAGCAGCTTGCTCCGTATAACACAGCTGCACATCTTCCCTGAAGCGGTGACTAGAACTAAATTGAATACAACATCTTTAACTTACGCAGGAAGTTTCATTTAGCTGCTTTTTCTTCAGAGATTTTCTTGTTCTTTTATTTAGGTCTAAAACTGTTTGGTTTAACCTGACGTCTACAAAGTGAAATCAATATGCTGTGATTGCCTCTCACTACCGTTATTTAACGTTTTCCAGCTTGAACTCTGATAGATAACATTATTAAAGCTCTGCTCAAGCACTGGCAGCCGTCCTGTTATATACATAGTGTGGTTTAAAGCGACACTCGCCTTAAAGTGACCCAAAAGATGGAAAACCAATTATGACCCAAAGTAGAGGGGCTCCACATACTACCAGATGTAAAGTTACTTTGTCCATGTTGATCCCAGAGGCCGATCTCTAAGGGCTCATGCACACGACCGTATGTATTTTGCGGTCTGCAAAAACATATCCGGAATGGGACAGCTGGCCCCTAATAGAACTGTCCTATCCTTGTCCGTAATGTGGAATGGATATATGGAAATGGAATGCACATGGAGTAACTTTGGGAGGTTTTTTTTGCACACCCATTGAAATGTACGGTTCCATATACAGTCCGCAATAAAAAAAAAACGGACACGGAAAGAAAATATGTTTGTGTGCATAAGCCCTAAAGCTGTAATGTGGTGAAGGTTTTAACGTAATATTTAGTGTTGAGTGAATCAAAGTTCACGAAGTGGACTTTGATCCGAATTTCAAGGAAAATTCGATTTGCCACAAAGCCGAATATCCTCATGCTTCGTGGTAGTGAATCGATTTTCCCTCAAATGGTGTAAAAAAAAAAAATCGTACTTCTCTCATCCGTTTTCTCACATCAGGCCGACCACCGCCATCTTGATTGAAGATCTCGTCATGGGCCACGTGAGTTTTCACGCCATATCTTCAATCAAGATGGCAGCGGATGAACCGTCGCGAGCAAATAAATGAGTTAGGTATGATGTAATTTTTTTTTATTTTACACTAATATTGTTATGCAGATTTATACAGTTCCTAATTAACACAATCATAAATATGTAGTAAGCTCTCCCAAGTGGTGGCAGACATCATTTTATACTGTACTAGGTGGAGGTGTGCCTATCAATATTTTTCATATACTAAATGGTTTGGTATGGGTTAGCCAGTTGACCGTGCACCCTCTGAGAATCTATAGTATTAGAGGGGTGAGCCACTAAATTTATATTCTAGAAATCATTTTATAATTTACAAAGGATAGGTCATCAATATCAGATCGATGGGAGGCCGACAACCAGCACCTGCGCTGATCAGCTGTTTGAAGAGAAGGCCACGCTCGTACGAGTGCAGTCTTCTCCTCATTGTTTATCTGCTCGCTGTGGCAAGTGCATCGGTCAGCAGGTGAAATTACATTCAAGTGTATAGGAAGAAACCTTCCCATTCACTTCAATTACTACTTGTAATTACAACTGCTCACTGCTGAGATTGCGACGGAGAGCAGGTAGACTGACTGGAGGCATCCTGCCCTGCACTCCCGTGGCCCACATAATAAAACGCGGACACAGTAATTCTTTCTTAGCCAACTTTAATGGTGGGATTCGGCCACAGCTTATCAAATATCACATAAAACTTTATCCTTAGAACTGCAAATGTTGCGCCCATGAGGTCGAAAAGCCCCATACCCGCATCCGCGGAGGGCAGAGACGCTCCATGGTGCTATCTCAACTATTAACCACCGCCAGCTGTGACTTAATATCAAAAACACCAAAACAAGGGAGGGAGGGTGGGACAGCTTCTCTTACCGGTCCAAGGGAAAAGAGGGCCAGCCCCTTCAGGGAGGGCCATTAAATATCCTTTCCCCCACGGCCTCCTGGGAAAACCTCACTCCTTAGCTTAACCCTTGCTGAACCTAATTATGCGTGGCCTGCACCTCCTATCCACTACCTAACCACACTTCCCCCAGCCAGTCAGTATGCGCCCGGCGTATACCGCCCGGCGCTCCCAGACTGACTGGAGGCATCCTGCCCTGCACTCCCGTGGCCCACATAATAAAACGCGGACACAGTAATTCTTTCTTAGCCAACTTTAATGGTGGGATTCGGCCACAGCTTATCAAATATCACATAAAACTTTATCCTTAGAACTGCAAATGTTGCGCCCATGAGGTCGAAAAGCCCCATACCCGCATCCGCGGAGGGCAGAGACGCTCCATGGTGCTATCTCAACTATTAACCACCGCCATGCGGAGCCCAGCTAAGCCTAGACGGCGCTCCGCCCCCCCCCAGAAGGAACAACGCTTGCTCAATCCCGTCCTGAATACCAGACAGGAATATATCAAGGCCTATATCATTCAAATGAACGCCATCCGGCCTCATAAGACGGCTATTATCCCCCTCCAGTTGCCTGTGGCGAATCACCACCCCACCCCTATTGCGCACGAAACGGGACACCCGCATATTAACTGTCCGTCGTGCTCGCTCCACCGCTAAGGCATCCCTAGCCCCTTGCCAAACCACTCTGGGCACTATTTCAGACCAAACAAGTATGAGCTCCGGGAAAAATCCCCCAAATCTCTCCATGTCGGTCTTCATAAGGGACAGTAACTCCCCCATTCTCACCACGCACAGATCATTTCCGCCGACGTGGAGGACCAATACCACTGGGACCCGAGCACCTTGGCTGATGGACACGACTTCGGGCAACACCTGCGACCATCTCAAACCTCGGACACCTCTCCAGTGCACTTCCGCGGCCTGAAAGCCCAAACAGCGGCCACCAGGTCTGCATTCGGCTCTTTGCCCGGCCCAGAAGACATAAGAGTGGCCTAAAATCCAAACAGCTGGACGGCCTAAAACGAAAGAAATCAATTAAGTAAAGTTGGACGAATATAACTGACATAACATTTCGACCTCCAACGCCCAATACGCATGACGTCCGCTTCAGCAAGGCCCGCCCTAGCGGCCTCAGTAGCCGCCCCAATCCGAAAAGAATGAGTACCAAATTCACCCGGCTCGACACCCACATGAACCAAACAGCGCTTGAACAAAACAGTGAATTGAAATCGCGTCAAAGGGTATCCGTCAAGGTGAATCAAAAACCGGTCACCCACAGGGCGAATCGACCCGAATGCCTCCACTAAACGCACCGGGCAAGGACCTGAAAGTACTGGTCACAACACCAGCCACTCCCCAACACCGAACTGATCCGTCTTAGACCGACGAATCCGTACCCGAACGCAATCCTGTCCCATACACACGTCATCCCCCGCTAGACCCCCCTCCCGGACCGCAGAAGGCGGAACCAACTCTCCTACCCTAAGCGCCCCGAAAAAGGCCAGACCAAAGGCAGCACGCAAAAGCGAAGCCTCGTACGACGAAGAACAAACCGCATCAGCAGCTACCAATAATCTGGCCAATAAATCCACCGAAATAGGGCGGCGACTCTCCGTAGGGAGACGTTCCTTCTTCCAACCCCTCAGGACCCGTGCAACCAAGAATTGACGGCCGATGTCCTCCCATCCCCTCAATTGGAAATGAAAGGAAATCCCCGTAATCCGCTTACGAGCAACCACACCAGAAACACCCTCCAACCGAAGGCGAGATAAATACCGTAACGTCACCTCCAAGCGGGCACTTACCGAGCCCGTAACCACCGAGTCACCCACACAATCCAGCTACTCAGTCCACGCCTTACCATATGACGACCACGTAGACGGTACCACGGAACGTTGAATGAGGGCATCAGGATCCCGTGATCAGCTCCCATAATGCCTCCGGGCACTGCATCCCCACCGCATCCGCCTGGGGTAACAACTCGCGGAAGACCTGAAATTGGAATCGAGACAACGCATCAGCAACCGTGTTGTGAATCCCGGGAACATGGCGCGCAGTGAACCAGATATTACATTGCAGGCAGCGCAGCACCAAGTAGCGGAGAAGGCTTAACACAGGGAGCGAAGAAGAAGACAAACGGTTAATGACCTGAACCACCCCCATGTTGTCCGTCCAAAAGCAAACCCTCCGGTTGGCTAACAACTCACCCCAAAGCGTGACAGCCACTACAATCGGGGACCAACTCCAGCAGAACAAGATTACCACATAAACCTGCCTCCCGCCAAACCGCCGGCCAAGCCGCCACGCACCAATGCGTACCCAAAATCGCTCCAAACCCAGCCGAACCAGCAGCATCCGTGAAAAGCTCGACCTCCGAATTGGACCGAAGCTCCAGCTGACAGCAGGTGCGCCCGTTGTAGGAAAGCAGAAAATTCCGCCATACCCCAAGATCCTCTTTCAGCGGACGGGTAAGCCGGATCCTATGCGACGGCAAAACTACACCCCGCGTTGCCAAAGACAATCGCCGTGAAAACACCCTTCCCATGGGCATAATCCTGCATGCAAAGACCAGCAAACCCAACAACGATTGTAATTGCTGGAGGGTGACCTTCTTTACGGAACAAAAACCGAAACCAAATCCAATAGCTTAGACAACTTATCCGCAGGCAAACGAAAGACCATGTCCACCGTGTCGAGCTCGATGCCCAGAAAAGACAATACAGTGGTAGGGCCCTCCGTCTTCTCAGCAGACAACGGAACTCCGAACCGTGACATCAAAAACCGAAACGTATTCAGCAAGTAGCTGCACACACCACTATCCGGGGGGCCCACAAACAGAAAATCATCCAGATAATGCAGCACAGCCGAAGAGCCAGTCTCAAAACGGACCACCCACTCCAAGAACGAACTGAACATTTCGAAGTAGTGGCACGAAATGGAGCAGCCCATCGGCAGGCACATATCATAATAAAACAGACCATCAACAACGCAACCCAACAAATGAACACAGTCTGGGTGAACCGGAAGGAGGCGAAACGCCGATTCAATGTCAGATTTCGCCAGCAAAGCGCCCGCCCCGAACTTCCTGACCAGAATCACAGCGCGATCAAAGGACACATACGACACCGAAGCCTCCTCCTTGGAAATGCCGTCGTTCACCGACAGACCCTTCGGGTACGAAAGGTGGTGAATCAGGCGAAACTTCCCCGGTTCCTTCTTAGGAACCACACCCAAGGGGGAAACTCTCAAATTCGAAAAAGGCGGAGAAAGAAACGGACCAGCCATCCTGCCCAATGCTACCTTCTTATCAATTTTTTCCCGCAACACCAGAGGCTGCTCCTTCGCGGATTTCAAATTCGGAGCCCGCAAGGGCGACCATGACAGGGAAAAGGGGATAAAAAACCCATACAAAAAACCATTGCGTAAACACTCCGCATCCTCCCGCCTAGGAAACAGTGCGAGCCACGGCTCCATCGCGGGAACGCTCACCGGCGTCCTTGGCACCGCTAACGGCCTGGTGCTTAGGGGGCTGGGACTGGGCCCGTGGGCAGCGGGATGCGGAGTGGGAGCCTCCACAAGTGGAGCACTCATGCTTGAATC
Source organism: Rhinella marina (assembly GCA_900303285.1). Lineage (NCBI taxonomy): Eukaryota > Metazoa > Chordata > Amphibia > Anura > Bufonidae > Rhinella > Rhinella marina. Next base: position 16,225 of record ONZH01015538.1, on the reverse strand, counting down.
GGAAGCTGATTGCGCCCCAGTGGCTCCGCTCTGAAAGGAAGTCGGCGCCCGCTGAGCCATCATCAACCGCAACCAAACGTCGGTAGCCTTCACGCCCCAACCCACCGAGGGCTGCAACGCCAGACGTCTGCGGAACTCCTCGTCGTACCGCCACCAAGCGGAGCCCCCGTACATTTTGTACGCATTGTAAATGGTATCCAAGTAAATAAACAACTCCCCACACCTCTCCGGGTGCTGCTGACCCATAATACAACCCAATACAGCAAAGGCCTGAAGCCAGTTGCCAATCGTCTTGGCAACTTTAGGCCGCCTATCCAAGACCCGGTCAGTCACTCTACGCTCCTTATCAACCGAAGGCTGGTCCGGAGTAACCAACGACCAAATATCTATAAAGCCATTGTCCCATATCTTCTGCTTCACCTCCTCCGACACGTGAGCCCCCAGGGGACTAACCCCGCAAAAGAAGGATTCCTTATACATGCCCGCCGCTACGGGGGCCGGCACTTTCGGAGGAGGAGAAGGAGCAGACGACACCTTCTCAATCAATACCTTCAGAGCCTGCAACACCGTATCATCCCTTGCCTTAGACTGTTCCCATGCATCCGCATAGGCGTACTCACCAGGTGTGCCGGAAGGACCCGGAACCGCCTCAGCCGGAGCCACAGGAGGAGAGACGACACCCGCACCAGCATCGACCGGAGCAGGCTGACTGGAAGTAGATGGACGCCGAGGCAACCGCCTCGACCGGCGTCTGCGGACATCACCGCCGGAGCTCGAAGAGCTGCAGGTATACCGATCCGCTGAGGAAGACGGCGACCTCCATCTTGAGGAACGGGATCTCCTAGTACTCCGAGAGCCCCCGGAAACCACCGAGAGGTGACGGGACCGGCGACTATAACGCCGGGCAGGACTGCGGCGCCTTCGACGCCACGACCCCCGGGAGGCAGAACCAGACGAACTGCGCCGCCGCCGATGGGACCGCCCGCGAGAATCCAGACGCCCGCCCAAACTTACAGGCGCTGGATCCGCAGCGGGTTGCTGAACAGCCGGAGGGTACTGGGCAGATGTGGTAGGAGGAGTATCCACCAGGATCTCAGGGGCAGGCAAGGGGGGCACACCCCTATCACTCATCACTCCACTATCCTGGGGCAAAACAAGTTGCTGTGAAGCAGGGGGCGTTAAAAGCAGGGAAGCAACAGGGGCCACACTGAGGGCAGTTGAAGAAGAGGAATCCTGACTGCAGGAATGGGAACCCCCCATAATGGCAGACGCACCACGAGGATCTAAAACGGCCGCAGCAGATGGGGGAGGGGCTACCGGCCTAATGCCAGAAACCTGTACAGAAAGCGGGAACAACACCGCCCTCCCATCCAATACTGACTGATCTGTTACCAGAGCTCCCCCTGCCGGCGGCACCTGTAATAGCCCATGAGAGGCAACCGCCGGCAGAGGAGCAGGCGCCACCAGGCAGGAGCCCGGAAGCAGCTGAGGCCTCCCACTATCACCGCCGCGGCCAGCAGGTAAGGAAGCACCCGCAGAACACCCCCACTTACCCCGGGAGCGTCCCGCCGAGCCGCGGGACCCAGCCGGGCCCGAAGTATGGGAAGGGGGCGTGGCCGCACCCAGCGCCTGAGCCGCAGTCCGGCCGGAGCGCCGACACCCGGGCCCGGACACAGCAGCAGGCGCAGTAGACGCCGCCAGAGGCGGCATAATAACCGGCACGGGGGGCATAGAGGGGGATGACATACGGGCACTCCGGCCAGATGAAGGCCGCCCACCCCTACTATCAGGGCTAAAACGGGAAGGTGCCCGAGACCTCCTGGTGGATCTCCCATGCACCCCAGGGGCCTCATTAACCTCAGCAACATGCGGAGAAAGTAAGGAGAGGGGCTGAACGGCACCCTCACTGGCAAGAGCCTGGGTCAGCCATTCAACGCCCTCCCTCCTCACCCTGGCCATCAGTTGATCCAACAAAGCATCAGCCATAACAGCTTCTCTTACCGGTCCAAGGGAAAAGAGGGCCAGCCCCTTCAGGGAGGGCCATTAAATATCCTTTCCCCCACGGCCTCCTGGGAAAACCTCACTCCTTAGCTTAACCCTTGCTGAACCTAATTATGCGTGGCCTGCACCTCCTATCCACTACCTAACCACACTTCCCCCAGCCAGTCAGTATGCGCCCGGCGTATACCGCCCGGCGCTCCCAAACAATGAAGAGAAGACAGCATTCATACGACCACAGTAGCTGAATATCTTTCTAAAGATGTCCCAGAAGTATTAATAGTAACTACAATAGGTACAATTAATTAGTTGATAGCCAAACACACTGTATGTTAAATGGCATCTGTCAGCAGATTTGTACCTATGACACTGGCTGATCTGTTACATGTGCAGTTGGCAGCTGAAGGATCTGTGTAGGTCCCATGTTCATACAGTATGTGCCCACATTGCTGAGAAAAATGATGTTTTAATATTTAAAATTACCCTCTAGGAGTAACAGGGGCGTTACCATTACACCTAGAGGCTCTGCTCTCTCTTCAGATGCTGAACCCTCTCCACTTTCATTAGCAGGACCAGGGAGTGAAAATGTCATCACATCTATCCCTGTCAATCAAAGTGGAAAGGGGGCGGCAGTTGCAGAGAGAGCAGAGCCTCTAGGTGTAACAGCCAAGAGGCTCATTTGCGTATATTAAACATCATTTTTTTCAGCAATGCTGGCGCATATGAACATGGGACCAGTGCACAAGTGCACATTAGAGATGAGCGAATAGATTCGTTGATTCGTATCGAATCTTGGGAATTTTTAGCTGTGAAGCGAATCCGAATATTAGGTGATTCGCTTCGGCTTTGTACGCATTCGCTATGTAGTTTTTTCCTATAAATTATATGCTATTGCTGCGTATAAGTTACTGTATACGCTGTTGCGTACGAATTCAATTAATTAGCGAACTTTTACTGTTACTGCCTATGTTTCACTGCCTATGTTAAGGTAGAATGTACAGGCTTGTTGCCCAATCAAGCCAAGCCTTTTTTATTTTTCTGTCTGTCAATTGTAATCAGTGAACAGGAGTGTGTGTAATGTAGTCATACTTCGTCCGGCAGACACTGCTGTGTTCATTAATATGGGAAAATGGCCGTGGGAAAAAAAACTCTGTCTTCTTCACACTATGTCAGGATCAGGAAGGTGTTAAAGGTTTAACAAAACACTCAAAACACAGGTTTTTCAAGAATATTTTAGTAATAAATAAAAACTTCTTATTAACAAATAAATAATATAATAAAGAAAAGAAAGGAACAAAAAAATAAGATTACTCCGGCCTTTGCCGACGTCGGGCCATCATGTCCTGCAGCAATTCCAGCTCCAGCTGCAGGCCACGAATGAGCCGGGAGGCAGCGTGGAGCCTGGAGCCAAGGCGCCGTAATCCAGCCTCCACTTCAAAGTCAGTGGGGATGTCTGTAGGGGTGGAAACAGTTATGTACTTAGTTTGTATGATCGAGTTACAGTGGTTGTCCCACAAAAAAAATCTAAACTTTAATGTACTGGAGCGACTTATTCTGTGACATGTATTCTGTACTGACTGAGCCTTTTGTAGTACTTACTGGACACCCATACGGAGTGGTCTTCCCCATGGTCAAGGGGAAAACTGCTCCCTGTCTGTTGGAGCTACCAAAGATAAAACATACATTTAGCTCATATTTTGAAGACAGAAGGTCCACCCATTACACTTTTTTTTTTTACCTACCTTCTACCTCTGGTAGCTGGGCTGGTGGTGTTGGAGGGGCAGGTGGGGTCCTCTCTCACTGGGGTGGAGGACGGTGAGAGCGGCTCCTCTGTGGTGCAGCAGCTGTCAAAAATCATGAAATAATGGCCTAAGGCTACTTCTACACTAGCGGCAGTTACATGTTGTATTTTCGCTCCGGCTGCCTCTCAGCAGGGGTTAACGTGCTGCGGCCGGATCCGCGGCCCACCCCCATTACAGTGAATTTGGGCCGGAGCGCGGTTCCGGCCCCACACGCGTACCTGCGGCAGCACGGATCCGGAGGGACCCTTCAGGAGGAGGAAGGAATACCTTCACTTAAGTTGTTTGGGTCGAGAGTTAGAGGTGTTGCCTAGCATGAAACATAATTACTGCAGGACACTACGCACGACCACGTTGTCCTTCTATACTTTTTTCATTATTCATAGTGACTGCTGGTATATATACAATACAGTACAGTACACTATTTTTTTTACATGTTTTTACTTATCAGATATTTTGTTACTCACCCTGCTGTATTTCTGCGCGGATCTCATTAAGCTGCTCTGGGCATTTGAATTTCAGATCGGACCATTTCCGCTGGATCTGGCCCGGGGTCCGCACGGTGTGGAAATGATGGCGCAGGCCTTGGATCACCTGCTGGATCACCTCCTTCTTATGCTGGTTTGGATGGCGGTGTGTGCCATCGTAATCCTCTCTGTCCATTAGCCGGATCAGGAATTTCAGCTCTTCAGAGCTAAATGATGAGGATCGCCTGGATGCCATTTTCGAATATTCGCTCTGCCTCTGAGGAGTGCACGCCGCGGCCTCTCGTCGTGCGTGCCTGCGTATTACGTAATTGCATAGACAATAGTACGCTGAGGATTCGTACGCTATTTGTACGCTCCTGCGTACGTCTTCTAAGAAGTTGCGTACATTTTTAAAATGAACGTTCGTTATTAGTGCGCGAATGTTCGCTAATAGCACATAATAACGTATATTTTGTACGCAAATACAACAAATCTATTCGTCGAATATACGAATCTTAGGAAAAGTTCGGCGAATAATTTTTTGAATGATTCGCTCATCTCTAGTGCACATGTAACAGCTCAGCCAGTTTCTTAGGAACAAATATGAAGGAAGCCTGTGGCCTATCAGAATATGTGATGGAGCAGGGGGCTGTTGGCTCTCTGCTCTGCCATAGTTTTCTGCTGGATCCATGTTCTGAGGATGCAGATACAGTTGAAAGTAGCACTCTCCACTCTCAAGAACTTTTTCAGGCTTGTCGATGTTGCAGTCTCTGTGACCATAATGGTTATGCCACTGGTCCTTATTTTACTTCTTTAGTAAACCCTGGGGTGAACTGCAATTGACCTACAGTTGCCCCCTTACAAAACTGTTCTGTTTTGCACTGTTTATTGCCTAATATCTGATCATGTGACTGAAATGTTGAATTGTTTTATAGTGAATTATATTAGATCTGGCACCCCTGGCAAGTCCAGTACATTCCCGCCTTTGTTAATAAGAGCAGCAAGAGTGTGAATTGCACCATTTACTTTAATGGGAGTCTGTCACCTCCGTCTGTTCCAGTCTCTCCCCGAGCCGGCGCTACGCCGATGCCGTGCCCACAATGGGCAATGCAGTGCGCATGCGCCGACTCAGCAAGAGCCTGGAACAGATGGAGGACGCAAGTGAAGAGTAGGGCGGGCGGAGGCAGTGACAGGGGCGGGGAGAGCGTTTAAAAAAGCAGACAAGCCCGGGCTCCACGGCAGTAAGCTCCGCCTCCGGGAACTTCCAACAGCTAATTTACATATGGATTAAAGTACGTTTTTACAGCTTCTACAAGTCGGAGAAAAGCGCCAGAGGTACAGTTAGATTTGTCATTATTTGTGCTATGGGGCTATGTAAATGCTTTATAGGGGCTATGGAGGTGACAGACTCCCTTTAATGGGTCTGCATGCTGCGCACTTACAGTCTGGAAACCCTGTGTGCATGTAATTTAATGTGAATTGTAGTGTTCATGACACTTGGCAGTTCTGTTACATATATTGTAAGGGCTGGCAGCAGGAAACAGGCAGTAGTTTGTAGCTGAAGCCACATGGTGTGAGCAAGTAGGCTATTGCAACACACTACAGGGTTAAAAGAGGGAGAAAAGTGCAGTCTGTAGTTCAACCCTCTTTTTTTGTCTTTTTCCTCGTCTATTTTACCACAGATTGCTTCGGTGGGAGGAAGGTTGAGCCAGCGGATTGGCATTTGTCATAGCTGCTGTGGTAGTAGGGGGACCTTGAGGTTGGTGGTAATTGTTGTACTGGTGTGGTGGGGAGGGATCCAATGGGGCTCTGGACTCCCCAGGTGCTGATAATAGGGTTGTGATCTGACGAAGATCTGTCTGGGTTTATTGCACTTGGGCCCAGGGTTTTGTTTATTCTGCATTTGAGCTGTTGTTTATCAGCTAGAGGTAATGTTAAAGGGAACCTGTCAGCTCAGAAACACCCCCTGAACTAGAGTAAGTGGTGTATAGTGTAAGTGATGCTGAATCCGAATATGTAAATTTTATCTTCATACTCACTTCCATTCCGACGCTGTGCTCCCACAAACCGGCAGTAAAATGCATTGAGAGGACTCTTCTTCGAGTCCTCTCCATTATGTGAGTGAGCACTGGAGTCCAGTGAGTGCATTTTACTGCATGTTTGTGGGAGAGCAGCATCAGAATGGAAGTGAGTATGAAGATAAAACTTACATATTCGGATTCATCATCACTTACACTATACACCGCTTACTCTTGTTCCGGGGGTGTTTCGGAGATGACAGGTTCCCTTTAAGGCCCGTTCACATGACCGTGTGAATGGGTCCGCATCTATTCCGCAATTTTGCAGAATAGATGCGGCCCCATTCATTTCAATGGGCGGCATTAGATCCGTGCCGCAACTCCGCAAGAAAAAAGATAGAACATGTCCTATTCTTTTCCGCAATTGTGGGCAAGAATAGGCATTTTGTATGGGGTGCCGGCCATGTGTGTTCAGCAAATTGTGAAACACACACTGGCCGGCATCCGTGTTTTTGCGGATCCGCAACAACACGGCCGTCTGAACATCCCCTTACAGGGACTACAATGGGGAGATTTATATCAGATCTTGAGACTCCTAGGACCCTCCCTGGTCTTACTGGTTAAGGGGCCTTCAATAGATTGACGCTGGTAGGTTATTTATGGTTATTATATTTAGATTATTTATGTTTGTTAATAAATGGCTGCTGTGGCCAATTAAATCGACTTAAGGTGTTGGGTCATTATTAGATGGATGGGGATTGTTAATGTGGTTTGGAGTGTGCTTGGTAGGGAACGATTCATCAATTCCTTAGTCAAATCAGGTGCAATACAGGGTGCAAGCTGCCAAAAAGATGCTGCATATTTGAACCTCATGTTGAAAGTAACTACCAAGACATGTGCCTGGATTGTGTTCCCATAAGTGTGTTTGCCTCGGCCATTCCGTGCATTGAGGACAGCAATTTGCAGTCCTCAATGCATGGGCAACATCTGTGCGGCTGCGGTGACGTATCCAGACCGATTCAACTTGTATGTGTCCATGATCCGCCCACACTGCAAAAAAAAAAAAGTTTAAAAAAAAGTTCTATTTTTTGTGGAGGTACGAAGAGAAACCCCACAAAAGCGCTCTGTTGCGTTTCCATGGGGTTCAGTGTCTCCGTTCCACACACCTTCCGGATTGCGGACCCATTCAAGTAATGCGGTATGTACATGGCCGGTACCCATATATTGAGGACCTGATATTTGCGGGCCACAATACGGGCATGAGGCCTTAGTGAGATAAAGTTCGGTTCACTCTGCACCATCTCAAGGCGTGTAGAACTACCCAGGTCCCTCCATTATAATTCACCATTGTGGATTGTATTGTGAAGGCTTCTCCTGCTTACTTAGGCATCATTATTCTTCCGTACAAAGTTCACTTATGACAGCCCCAGCTCTTCACGAGGGCTTCTTGTTAGGAGACATTGTTTCCCATCTGTTATCGTAATATTTTACTGCCTAACAGTGATATTGAAGATCAGGAGCTGGATATTCAGCATCGCACAATTGATATATTTTACGCTGCTTTGGAAAGATAATGGTGTCCCTGCAGGGAATCTCGCGCGTTATTATCAGTAAACCACAGAGCGCATTTAGCAATGTGATTGTGGAGTCAGCAAATATTTTATCACTGCCTATGCAAAAATAACTAACCCACGGGCTCTTTGGGTAAGCAAGTGACATAAAGAGTTAAGTAATGCAGCCGCATTGAACCGTTCATGTATTAAATCAGGTAGTGTATGACTTACTGAAATGATGACTGTGGAGGGCCCAATGGCAATTTACCATTTAACCCTTTAATTTGATATCATATCCATGGAAGATGCTGGGAGAGTGTATACAGTGATGGCCAAAAGTTTTGAGAATTATACAAATATTAATTTTTACAAAGTCTACTGCTTCAGTTTTTATAATGGCAATTTGCATATACTCCAGAATGTTATAAAGAGTGATCAGCTTAAAAGCAATTACTTGCAAAGTCAATATTTGCCTAGAAAATGAACTTTATCCCCCAAAACACATTTCAACATCATTGCAGCCCTGCCTTAAAAGGACCAGCTAACATCGTTTCAGTGATTGCTCCATTAACACAGGTGTGGGTGTTGATGAGGACAGGGCTGGAGATCAATCTGTCATGATTAAGTAAGAATGACACCACTGGACACTTTAAAAGGAGGCTGGTGCTTGGCATCATTGTTTCTCTTCTGTTAACCATGGTTATCTCTAAAGAAACACGTGCAGTCATCATTGCACTGCACAAAAATGGCCTAACAGGGAAGAGTATCGCAGCTAGAAAGATTTCACCTCAGTCAACAATCTATCGCATCATCAAGAACTTCAAGGAGAGAGGTTCCATTGTTGCCAAAAAGGCTCCACGGCGCCCAAGAAAGACCAGCAAGCGCCAGGACCGTCTCTTAAAAGTGTTTCAGCTGCGGGATCGGGCTACCAGCAGTGCAGAGCTTGCTCAGGAATGGCAGCAGGCAGGTGTGAGTGCATCTGCACGCACTGTGAGGCGGAGACTCTTGGAGCAAGGCCTGGTCTCAAGGAGGGCAGCAAAGAAGCCACTTCTCTCCAGAAAAAACATCAGGGACACACTGATATTCTGCAAAAGGTACAGGGAGTGGACTGCTGAGGACTGGGGTAAAGTCATTTTCTCTGATGAATCCCCTTTTCGATTGTTTGGGACATCTGAAAACAGCTTATTCGGATAAGACGAGGTGAGCGCTACCACCAGTCTTGTCTCATGCCAACTGTAAAGCATCCTGAAACCATTCATGTGTGGGATTGCTTCTCAGCCAAGGAAATCGGCTCTCTCACAGTCTTGCCTAAAAACACAGCCATGAATAAAGAATGGTACCAGAATGTCCTCCGAGAGCAACTTCTCCCAAGCGTCCAAGAGCAGTTTGGCGATCAACAATGCCTTTTCCAGCATGATGGAGCACCTTGCCATAAAGCAAAGGTGATAACTAAATGGCTCAGGGAACAAAACATAGAGAATTTGGGTCCATGGCCTGGAAACTCCCCAGATCTTAATCCCATTGAGAACTTGTGGTCAATCATCAAGAGACGGGTGGACAAACAAAAACCTACAAATTCTGACAAAATGCAAGCATTGATTGTGCAAGAATGGACTGCTATCAGTCAGGATTTGGTCCAGAAGTTGATTGAGAGCATGCCAGGGAGAATTGCAGAGGTCCTGAAGAAGAAGGGTCAACACTGCAAATATTAACTTGCTGCATTAACTCATTCTAACTGTCAATATAAGCTTTTGTTACTCATAATATGATTGCAATTATATTTCTGTATGTGATAAAAACATCTGACAAACACACATAAAAACCAGAGGGCAGCAGATCATGTGAAAATATAATATTTGTGTCATTCTCAAAACTTTTGGCCATGACTGTACAGCTGGTCAAGGATGGACAGCAACACTAGAATATACCAGCCATTCTAGCATGTTATTTTGTGATTACTGGACTGGTTGGCTGATTCTCTTTCCTTCTGTAAGAAACATTGGGGGACTCTTGGGGCTCATGTACACATTTGTTCGCATCTGGTCCGCATTTTCTGCAGGTCGCATGTGGACCCATTTACTTCAATGGGAACGCGTATGTCAATTCCGTGGCATCTGTAAAAATATAGAAACTGTCCTACTCTTGTCTGCATTATGGACAAGGACAGGACTGGTGTTCAACGAATTGAACTCCACAAAGTGGAATTCGATCGGAATTTCAGGGAAAATTCGATACGCAGCAAAGCCGAAATTCCTCGTGCTTCGGTATTGAATCTGTTTTCCCTGAATGACGGTTAAAAAAAAAAATCATACTTACCTTATCCATTTAAGTGCAAAGAGCTGGCAGCCGCCATCTTGATTGAAGATCTCGCACGAAATCTTGTGCACGGTGATGTATTGCATCACCATGGCGGCAGTTGGCTCTTCTTGCTCAAATGGATGAGGTAAGTATGAATTTTAATTTTTTTTTAATTTTTGATGTTACACTGTAATATCAATGTCAGATGCCGCGATCAGCTATGAACACGGCATTTGAGAGGTACAATGATGGGGGAGGGGGGTCATAGCAATTGCCATTCCCTGTCATTACACCCACTACTTACAAAGAAATGTGATTCGTGACAAAGTAATTCATCACAAAGCGAATTTTGTTTATAAAATTCGGTGAAGCAACCTAATGGAATATTTAAATTCTTCGCTCATCACTAGATAGGACTGTTCTATTATGGCCTGGACTTTCCGTTCCGCAAGATGCAGAACGCACACGGCTGGTATCTGTATTTTGCGGATCTTCAATTTGCAGACCACAAAACAGGCATGTCGTGTGCATGAGGCCTTAGTCTGAGCCGAAAGATGTCACGGTAGCACTGGACGTACCTCCAATTTATCTGTTTCAATATGGGTGGGCTAATTACGTAAAAACTTTTATTGATACGTATTAAAACTCTGGTATTGGATAGTTCTTTCAATTTTAAACCACATAACTCATCAGTTATTTCAGCAGCTTAACATGGGGCAATAAGGAAGTGTTTCATAACATAAAAGTCTTGACCATAAGGTGCTGATCCCTTCGAGGACATATTGTAGTATTCATCATCTGTGGGGATATGAACGTAGCATAGACTTGTATTACTTTGAATAACCCCAGAGCTGCTCATAACATAAAAGTCTTGAGCTTTGGGCATTCCCCATAAGACACTGAGAGAGTTATATGTTACGAGTAGTACAATATACCCATGAAGGGATCAGCTCCTTGTGTGAATGCTTGGAGCCCGACAGTATTATGCTATGAACAGTTTGGGGATTATTCACATTAAATCACTCCACTCCTTAATCTCAGTAGTGAGGTTGACTACATGATTAAAATAAATCACAGAAAAATAATTTTTAGTGCACAAAAATAGATGCAAACAATATATACTGTATAAACTAAGACCTCATTCTGATATGATAAAATCTGAGACTCTTAGCCAATATATTTTGATCAAAACACATCTGTGCCCACCTACCCAGCATCATGGTGGTCTCAGGTCAGGCAGGTCCTACGCTAAACCTAACCATGCCAGTGGGCATCTATATCTAGGAGCGTGGACGCTGCACATATAGGTGTGTTGCTCCCAGTGTGCATACAGCAACCAATGAGAGGAGGAGCAAACACACCTATATGTACCACGCAATCAAGGCGCTCAATTTGATAGGAAGAGCAAAAGTGCACAAGAATGCTACTCAACATAGATTAAGAGCGCATTCACACCTGAAGGTGCCACTCCCTCAAGTACATGCTATAAACTAAGCAAAACTCACAGAAACAAAGGGATAAAAAAACATCCTGCATGATGTGATAATAATGATTGCGGATGTCAGTGGCTACATATATCAAAATAAATCACAGAAAAAGAATATTAGTGCACAAAAATAGATGCAAACAATATATACTGTATAAACTAAGACCTCATTCTGATCTGATAAAATCTGAGACTCTTAGCCAATATATTTTGATCAAGACACATCTGTGCCCACCTACCCAGCGTCACGGTGGTTTCAGGTCAGGCAGGTCCTACGCTAAACCTAACCATGCCAGTAGCATCTTGAGTAGCATTCATGTGCACTTTTGCTCTTCCTGTCAAATTAAGCGCCTTGATTACGTGGTACATATAGGTGTGTTTGCTCCTCCTCTCATTGGTTGCTGTATGCACATAGAGGTCACTTGGAGCAACACACCTATATGTGCAGCGTCCACTCTCCTAGATATAGATGCCCACTGGCATGGTTAGGTTTAGCGTAGGACCTGCCTGACCTGAGACCACCGTGACGCTGGGTAGGTGGGCACAGATGTGTTTTGATCAAAATATATTGGCTGAGAGTCTCAGATTTTATCAGATCAGAATGAGGTCTTAGTTTATACAGTATATATTGTTTGCATCTATTTTTATGCACTAATATTCTTTTTCTGTGATTTATTTTGATATATGTAGCCACTGACATCCGCAATCATTATTATCACATGCAAGATGTTTTTTATCCTTTTGTTTCTGTGAGTTTTGACTATATGATTATACGCTTACCCACACACTTGAAATAGGAAAACACTGCTAGGCAAACATTACCTTACTGCCCCACGTTAAGGGCTCATGCACACAAACTTCTTTCCGATTTTGTTCCGTTTCTTTTGCAGACCGTATGCGGAACCATTCATTTCAATGGATCCATAGAAAATAAATGGAAGTTACTCCGTGTACATTCTGCCTGTCTGCATGTCCGTTCCGCAACAAAATAGAACATTTCATATTATTGTCTGCATTAAGTACAAGGATAGGACTGTTCTATTCGGGGCCAGCTGTTACGTTCCGCAAAATACATACAGTCGTGTGCATTAGCGGGTTTTCCAAGAATTATAGGGTATCTGCAATTGTTTACTATATGTTGTAATGTCACATTATGTTTATTATAAACTGTATGCTTCAGAATGATAAGGTATAGTTTGCTTTAGGAATAGAACGTCCAATTCCATTCTTCCCCTCTTGATTGGAGTGGGCTGGTCCTGTTTCCTGCCAGGAGGGGAAGTCCTAGAGGGCCTAGGGACTCCAGGGAGGCTGCCAAGTCCTAGGCCATCAAAGATCTGCAAGCTGTAGAGTTTACAGACAGCAGAGTGATCAACACTAGAGCTATAAAGACTCTGCTGCAGGTGAGTGATAACAAGTTAAGACATCCATCACCATAATTCAGGATAAGCACATATGCAATGTCCTACTATGTAATAGTAGTGGGGCCCTGTATATATAATATATAAAGCTGAGTGTATGTGTGTGTGTGTGTGTGTGTGTGTATGTCCGCTAAAGGAATCCGCACTGTCGCAGCTACAATCACAAAATTTGGCACACATGTACATCAGGTGTCCGGGAAGGTTTTAGAACAGGTTTCAGCTCTCCAGGACGTACCGTTCCTGAGATATTCCCAAAAAATGCATTAACCAATAGCAGCCTGGTCACATGACCCTTATCAGCCAATAGAAGCTCACAGGCAGTCTTCACACACCAGGTTTCTATGACAACCTAGCCACTTCACTGCTGTAGGTCTGTATTAAAGAGGCAGAGCGCTGTGGATGACAATGTAAAGGGGTATTTCGCTTACCATAAATATAACTTATGTTTTAGACTAATTCATCATCAATCATTACCTCATATAATGTAAATTTCACATATTTACTGTTCAGTAGTCATAAAAGATATATTCTTCCAATGCTACCCACCTTCCTCCTAAATTACTATGGCATCGACCTGTAATTCAGGCCACCATCAAAAAAAGGACTTAAAAGCCCCACCCCCAGATCCCGTCAGGTCACGCCCCTTTCATGCCGCATTTGACCGGGATTAAAAATATAGGTAAAAATCACCTTCTTTCAGCTGCAGGGTGACTTTCTCCCTGCAGCTCATTGCTCAGACTGCACAGTGCTGCTGCTGAGAGTGAGCTGTTCAAAAGGACATCCCTGTGTCCATCCAGGCCCTGCGCATGACAGAGGACAGGGAGTCTGAAAGCCAGACTGTCCAGCCTAAAACAAGACCTCTGGCCACCCTAGGGGCAGGCTGATGTTAGGGTGGCCAGATGTTCGGCTTTAGTCTGGACAGTCCAGTTTTCTGGCTACCTGTTCTCCGTCCGACGCAGTGCCTGGACAGACACAGGGATATCCACCCTTTCAGTAGCTCACATTCCGTCAGCTTCTCCTCCGTATCTTCACTGAGCCAGGGGGTGTGGCCTCATGTTTAGTGGTGTGTCTTCATGGGAACTGGGGGCGCTGTTTCACGTTTGGAGGAATGGCTGGTGAGGTCTGGCTTTCTGGGGTGAAGACAGTGGCCACTCTAGCTGCTGTGGAGGTCACAGTTAAAGGGGCGGGCTGCTGTAGAGGTCACAGTTAAAGGGGCTTGCAGCTGTAGAGGTCACTGTTTAAGGGGCGGGCAGCTGTAGAGGTCACTGTTAAAGGGGCGGGCAGCTGTAGAGATCACTGTTAAAGGGGCAGGCTGCTGTAGAGGTCACTGTCAAAGGGGCGGGCCGCTGTAGAGGTCACTGTTAAAGGGGCGGGCTGCTGTAGAGGTCACTGTTAAGGGGGGGGCTGCTGTTGAGGTCACTGTTAAAGGGGCTGGCCGCTGTAGAGGTCACTGTTAAAGGGGTGGGCTGCTGTAGAGGTCACTGTTAAAGGGGCGGGCTGCTGTAGAGGTCACTGTTAAAGGGGCTGGCCGCTGTAGAGGTCACTGTTAAAGGGGCGGGCTGCTGTAGAGGTCACTGTTAAAGGGGCGGGCACTGTAGAGGTCGCTCTCGATATCTTTTAAACACAAACAGTAAATGAAATAAATTAAATATACCCGGGCGAAGCCGGGTCCTTTAGCTAGTATATATATATATAGAACAGGCACAAAAGTCAGACGCCTCAGCCAGACTGAAGAGTCAGACAAAAAGAGCAAGCCAACCAAAGCTAGGACTGGACCTGCTGAACCCTGGCGACAAGTGAGCTGATAAGTAGCTACCACTTTGAGTTGTGTGTAGACAAAGGGTAGGCCTCAAGAGAAGAATACAAGCAACCCAGAGTGTTGAGAACGTATAAAGAGAGACTAGTGGTGAGAGTGTTACCTCAGCATATGGACTCCATTAGAACCCAATGTTAGACAGGAGTTAGCTTACGGTTAGAGATGAGCGAATCATTCAAATTTTTATTCGCCGAATATTCGCCGAATATCTGACAAGATTCGTATTCGCACAAACGTATTCGGTCGAATCTACGTAAATGAAAAAATCGTTTTTCAAACATTCCTGCGTAAATTACGTACGTACAGTCAGCGTATGTAAAAGTACGCAACATGTAAGCATTAGCGTACAAAAGTGCGTACGAATCCTTAACTTACAAATGACGCACAAAGGCGTCATACGCACGACGCTAGGCCGCGGCCTACAGTCTTTAGAGGAAGACTATATGAACTAGAAAAATAAGGTGGTCACTGCTGTTAGCTTTCAATAAGTTAATAATTTACTAAAAACACTGTACAATAAGTGCATTAATAAGACATTGCAGTATCAGAAAAATGGGCTAAAGTGCTGTACCCAGTTCCGCTTCTGCCATGAGGCGAGATGAGGATCTGGCCTCAGGCGGCAGTTTTCTTTATTTTTGGGGGGGGCGGCATCCACACAGCAGTTAAACACTGCTGGTGGATGCCGCCAGTGTTCCCTTTAAGCTGGGCATTCAGCCTGTGCTCCCCCTCCCTCCCGGAGCGCAGGGATCTGCGGGCCTGTCACTTACCTCTCAGCTCCCTGCGCTCCTCCCCTTCAGGCCAGCGCCCTCTGAATGGTGAAGCAGAGAGACTTCCGGCTTCACCATTCAGCCTCCACGCAGGGATCGCGCTGCCGGCATGTGTGGGCGGAGCCTGCAGCCCGAAAATAGGCATAAGCTCCGCCCGCACAGTGCTGCAGAGAGACCTATGTCTGCAGGGAAGAGAGGACTTCAGGAGCGGGACAAGGTGAGTAGGTACTGTTTTGTTTTTTGTTTTGTTTTTTTTAACACAGAGAGGGCACAGGTGGCATGTCTACTACAAAGGGGCACCAGAGGAAAGGGCATTAATACTAAAAAGGGGCACAGTGGGCATTTACTATTACAAAGGGGGCAAATTGTACATTACTACTACAAAGGAGGGCACAGAGGGCTTTAGTATTATAAAGGGGGCACAGTGGGCATTATTACCATAAGGGGGGCACAGTGGGCATTACTACTACAAAGGGGGACACAGAGGGCATTACTATTACAAAGGGGGACAGTGGGCATTACTACCATAATGGGGGCACAGTGGGCATTACTACTACAAAGGGGCATAAAGGACATTACTACTACAAATGGGGCACAGAGGGCAT